>PVHX01006747.1:0-97622 GCA_004024805.1 Geosciurus inauris
TTTTAAATTAAGCAAAATGTCAAGAACATTAGAATATCATAATTCTGATGTTTCTACCAGAAGCAGGCATCTGAAAGGAGAGCTAATATAAAGAGATAAATAGAAAATATTCCTTTAAATGATTTATAGAAACATGAGCCAGGGAGGTTAGAGGCGAGAGGCCATTGTGTCAGGCCCCACTAAAGAATCAAATCAACTTACTTCAGAGAGTAATTTGTGGAGCTATTGTTGGGGGTATTTGTACTTGAATAAGAGCTTGTCTCTCTCATCACCCTGCTTCTCTTTCCCAGGAGCCTAGAGCGAAGCTACAAACTTTTACATGGGTGATTATAGTGGGTTGCCATGGAAACCATCAGGAGGCACCCAATTCAGCACAATGACTTCACCACGGATCACAGGCAGGAGGATGAAGAGCCAGTCCCGTTTAAATAAGAGACTTGCTAATTAATGGAGCGCCAGGGGACAGCTTAGAGAGAAAATCGCATGGTATATAAATCTCCGTTTTCAGGATTCTCAAAAGAAATGATCATTGAGGGCTGTGGAAGTGTAGGTTTTCTCCTCTACAATCTGCCCCATTTCTAGTTTTGGGAGGGGCAGGGCAGTTTGCCTGGCTTCTCCAGATGCAGCTGAAAATGGAGTTGCTGATTAAATTTCCCAACCAATGGAACTCAAGAGGGAAAATGACATAACCAACTCCTCAAAAGGTGTTGGCGACTTTCTCAGCCCTTCTTCCAAAGTGCCTCTGTGTCCTGGTTATTTGGGTTTAGAACTTTTGGAAAGGACCTTGCCAGGCCTCCTTCCCCTCACAAAATAACATGCACTGTCACTACCCCGGCTCTCCTTCCTCCCCGTCCTTGCCTCCTGGCCCACCTTTGAGGCCATCCCTTGGCCAGCTAATGGCAATGCAAGAGCAGCTGGCTTGGGGGAGTACGTCCACATCACATCTGAGCACACCATTGTGTGTAGGTCAGTCCACAAAGACCAGCTACTTGAAGGAGAACAGGAAAATCATTTTCTCACTGGGAGCCCATTTGAAAACACTTTGCAACAAATACAAGATTGATTTGGTTATTTAAAATATATCAGATTTCACTCCCCACATGCTTTCTGAATGCCATTCACTGAGTTGGGTGCTGTGTCAACGACAGAGGATAATCAGACCAAGGAGCCTCCCTCACATGGAAGAAATAAGCCTGCAATGCCCGGTGAGATGGAGTCTAAATACTTCACCAGCCTCCTCTTCTGTGTCAGAGCTGAATCATCCTAAGATGGAGTTCAGCATCCCTAGTGTTATCTTGTGCTGAATAGGTAGAGTTGAATTTGACTCATAGTTGTATGGAACTATTCCACTGAGTGTAAGTCCCACCGAGTTTCCACGAAGGGACCAGGGCTAGTGTGGGTAAGGTAGTGGCTAGCCCAGTGTGTTTCCACGGCGGGAGTCACTCCAAGCCCAGCCCCTTGGCAAGGTCATCAGTCATTACTAAGGACAGCTTACTAATAAAGGCGGGGCATGTGTTTGCACAAACTTTTAGTAACAATGGCTGAGCAGAGATCATAGAAGATCTGTGATCCTGGAACACTAGCTTAGGGCTCTGCTGTGGTCTGGACAGGGATTTTGACCAGTTGAGACATGGTCATACCAGTGGAAAGGTGTCTACCAGGTTGCCTGGCACAAGTGTTCCATGATGATCCCATGTGAGAACAACTAAAGCAATATGGCCATGAAATGACCAAAGTGACCACTCTCTCCTGGCACCTAGAAGCAGGATTAACCTCTCTGAATCAAGTAAGTCCTCACTTGTTAATAAGTAGGAATGGAAGAGAGATTTCAAAGGTGAGATAATAGACTTTCGGCTAATATAAACATGTGGAGCTCAAGCAATTAACTGGAAATATAAAGGAATAAAAGCCCCAATACTTATGCTTGTGTACAGGGACTCATTTCCTATTAGCTTAACCCTGCTCACACAGCATCAGGCTGACCTCTTTGCTATTTCCTAAACATGCTCTTTCCTCAGGGCCTTTGCACTTGCTGATCTCCCATGCCTGAGATTCTCTTCCCTGAGAGCATTTCACCTGCCAGAGCCCTGCTCAAATACCACCTTATTGGTGAGGTCTTCCTTCCTGACCTTTTAGCATGCCCTGCTTCCTGTGTTCTCTCTCTCCCCATCCTCCTTTAATTTTATCTATAGAACTAAGCACTGCCTCACATTAGATATTTACCATTTTATTACCTCTGGCCTTTATTTGAACACAAGGGCCACAAGGTTGGGACATTGTTATATTTCCTGCTGTTTATTAGCACCTAGAATTCTATTTGGTCCATAATAGGTTCTTAATAAACATTTGTTGTTGAAGGACACGTGGATGTTTTTTGTACCCTCAGCTTGGGGAGTACCTTCATCCATATTAAAAATAAATACCAATGGAAGGTAGAAGGAGTTAAACACCTTAAGAGTGAGCCAGATAAAATGCGGTCAGAATCTAGGAGACGTGATTCCAACCAAGAACTCAAGAAGCAGTTCAGGGAGAAGGAGCTACTGATCCTTAAAAGATGGGTGGGATTTGGACACTGGGTTTGGAGGGAAGTGGAAGCCGGGCACATAAGATGAGCAGATGTGAAGGGGTATTAAGGGCAGCAACTCTGAGCTAGGGCAGAGGAGTACAGAAAACAAAACCGTGGAAAACATGGTCTGAAATGTATTCGAGCTTAGATTCGGAAAGGTCTAGCTCTCTGGTAGCTCTGTTTTCTAGAAAATAATGAATTGTATCCTATAAAGCCTGGAGTGATACATCAGAGGCTGATAGGTAAACAGATGTGAATGTGGAGCCAGTCAGGTAGAACAAGGGGGACACAGGTGCCCTGCTCACACACCTGCTCCACCGCTGGGATCCCCCAAGGGCTCTGCTGTTCAGGGCTTGAGCACCTCTCTTCTATTAATAGGGAGCTATTGGAGGTGTTTGGGCTGGGGAGATCCTGGATTGGAGCCATGTTTCAAAAAGCTTAATCTAGCAACTGAAAGACAAATTGGGGAGGGAAGAGACCAGAAGCAGAAAAATCAATTTCAAGACTCTGGCCACAGTGTAGATGAGAGGTAATCAAAGTCATAACTTAGGTAGGCATGACCATGAATCATGAATTAGGACTCTGGCAACATGGAGAAAGGGCTTTGAGGGAGAACAGAAAGATTTGGGGGATAGGGTTGGGGAAATGACTCAGGTAGTTGGTGTCCAAAAGGGCACTACGAGCTCAGGTTTGACTCATGCCTGTGCCAATGTCCCTGAGGTGGTAGTATATGAGCATCTGGTAATGTCAAGGCCATGTAGTTTTCACTTGGTTTTTCCAGGAAGTCAGTCCACTGCAGCATCCAAGTCAGCCTTTGGAGGTGTGGGAAATCAAGAAAACAAATGCAGGAGCCAAGCCCCGTGGGAGAAAATCATACAACTGTGTTTACAGGTGCCACTAAAGTGAACAGCCTTTACCTCATTTAAGGCCGTGAAGTCCCTTCATTTGTCTCTCACCCCTTTATTCACCCACCATCTTGACAAACTAGGTCTCAGTAGTCTCTTTGAAACCCCTCCCCTACCCATTTTCTCACTTTCAGTGGATGGGCACATTTGTTCTTTCTGGGACTGATACATTCCAACCTGATGTTTTAAATACTAGCTTGAGGGTAAAGATTCCAGAATCTCTAACTTTGTCCATAGCCTCTTCTCTGTGTCCAAAACAAATTACTTCACATATCTGTGAAATATTTCATACATGTCTCAAACTTGACATGGCCTGCACAGGCTTGATCTCTACCCTGACATCTGTTCCTCCTCATCTCTTCCCACTATAGTGAAGCACAACACTGATCACCAGAAGCACTCGACTGACACCTAGAGACCCACCTTGATTCCAGACCATCAGCAAGGCCAGCCCACTGTGTGTGTAGTGTGCTCTCTCCCTCACCACAATCCCCACCATCTCCAGCCGCCCTCATCCCATATGGGGCCACACCCACAGCTTCCTGACTGGTCTCTCTTTTTTTTTTTTAATATTTTTTTAGTTGTAGATGGACACAATGTTTTTATTTTATTGCTTTGTATGTGGTGCTGAGGATCGAACCCAGGGCCTCACGCATGTGAGGCAAGCGCTCTACCACTGAGCTACAATCCCAGCCCCCTGACTGGTCTCTTTATCCACTCTCGGCTGCCCACCCTCCGTTTTCCATGCATCCCAACATCCCTTAATTCACCTCAGTAGTATTTAACATGGTTAGTCCCCTCCTCTGTTTTGCATATTCTCCCCTCTTTGTTTCTAGCTCGTGTCAATCTCCTGAGTTTCCTCCAGTGGTGAGACTGCTTCTTGACTTTCTGCTTTTCAGGTTCATTCTCTTTCCTTAGTGATATTATCAATCCTCAAGGCTCTGTCCTAACCCTCTCCTCTTCTTAGTATATTCTCTATTCTCCATGATCTCATTAGTGCTCACAATGTCGATGACGCTGATGACTATGATGATGACTAACAGATTAGTATCCCCCATCTGGAAATTTCCTTTGAGCCCAGACCAATCTATTCATCTCCCTCCTGGACTTTTCTTGGATGTCTCATAAGTAGCTCAAATTCATCATGTTCAAAGCTCAGAACTAAACTAAAATTAAATTCTTTCCCCAGACCTGATCTTCTTTAGCTCAGGGCATAGGCAGAGTCCCTCCAGTTTGCTCAGCCAAACCCCAGGATGTGCACTGACACCTTCCCTGCCCTCATCCTCACCTTCTTGTCCCTACATCCACTGTAATGCAAATGAGGAAAACACCTCCTGGCCTGGGTTAGTGGCTTCAGCTCTCTGTGCCTCTGTTTCTTCACCTGTGAACTTGGTCTTGTGGATACAACCTACTTCACAGAGCTGCTGTGAGAACTAACTAGATCTAAGTCCTGTCCATTGTATCTCCTAAATGAATTTTGAGTCCATTCATTTCTCTCACCTCCACCCTTGCTGCCCTAGCCCAAGCTGTCACCTCCACTCCTCTGGATTCCTGTACTGCAGTGGTTTCCTACCTGGCCTGTGCTATCCCTTTTCCCTTAGCACTGCCACAAATGTCTTTTCCACACCAAAGGCACAATGGCTCCTTCAAAATGCAAAAACTGATCACCTCCTGTCTGCTCTCTCCTATGTTCTCTATTTTTAATGGCTTCTGAATGGCTTCAGGACAAATACAGAGCTCCTTCCCACAGCCTGGTGTGTTTCTGGACTTGTCCCCTTCTGCAGGCGTGCTCATTCTTTGCTCTTGACGCGGCCTCCAGGCCACGTCCACCGCTCTCTGTAGTTTACAGTGCAGGAGTCTAGGGCAGTGGAAGTGACAGGTTGGGCAAGAGTGGCAAGGGGGAGGTTAGAGAAAGGAATGGACTCCAAATTCAACAAAAGATCAGATTTGGTTACAAATTGCATAAAATTATAGGTTACAAAATTTTAAGGAGTGTTTTAAAATAAAGTCTTAGGTATAGAGAGGCAGGAGCAACGAGGAAGAAAGCAGAAGTGGCAATGTTGTCATCAGTCAATGTGAAATTTAAGGTCAAAAGTACTGAATGAGATATGAGAGTTAAGTTATAGAAGTAGATATTTAAGGAAAATGTCTATGATCCTTTATGACCTTCCACTGTATTGACAAATGTTTAAAGCAGGCATGGATTGACAGAGAGCAGCAACCCCTGGGTAATGCAATTAAGGCTTACTGGAGGAAGTAGAAGAAAATCAGCAGAGCCGAGATTCGCAGCAGCATCCTGTGATGGAGACACAAGTTCATGACTCTCAAAATCCTCGCCAACAGCTCTAAATGAAGCATCTGAGAGGGTAAAGACACCCAATATGTTTTGGAAGCATAATGGTCCCCCCTCCGGGCCCAGCTTTACCAAGACAAGCCTGGAACTGAAAAGCCTGGAACTGGGGCTACAGGCAAGGTGGGAACCCTCAGATCTGGGCCAGGGGCAGTTTGGTCATCCAGGTATTTTATATGGCACAAAACAATTGGTAGAGTAGGGTACGGGGTTTAATCAGGCTGAATAAACTTCTCCATCACTCTCTTACCTTCTCAGGCTAGCAGAGTTTTGTCTAAACACATTCCAAAGCAACCTTAAGAAAAGCTTATTAGAATTAATAATTCATGTGTTAAGGTGCTTGAAACAAGTTAAATATTCTAAAGCTTCCTCAACTGAAGCAAGAAGCACCTAGAAATGACAATGGAAGCTTGGGAGTAATTTCACAAGAACAGCAAATAATATTCAATATTTAAGAATAAATTCAACAAAAAGGACCCAGGACTCACATGATTACAATTATGAAAATCTTTCTGAAGAATACTAAAAATGAGCTGAGAAAAGAGGAAAACACAATATGCTCTTGAATAAGAAAATTAATGTATAAAAACTGCCATTTTTATAAATTACTTTGTAAAGTTGATGCTCCAATCAAAGTGCCAACAGGGTTTTGCTTTGGGGGTATGCTTTTTGTTTTGCTTTCTTTTGAGGTGGACTGGAAATTAAAGAAAAGATTCTGATGCCCCAGAATAGCTATGAAAAGTATGGATAACAAGACTTGAAGGGAACTTTTCCCCATTAGGGAGTAAAGCCTATTTTAAAGTAGAATAAGATACAATAGATGGGGGGCTGGGATTGTGGCTCAGTGGTAGAGCGCTTGCCTCGCATGCGTGAGGCACTGGGTTCGATCCTCAGCACCACATAAAAATAAATAAAGATATTGTGTGTCCATCTACAACTAAAAAAATTTTTTAAAAAAAGATACAATAGATGGGACCTCACTGTGATCAACCCAGTGCAAGACTAGATCAATAAAGCATAACAATGCAAAAAAAAAAAAAAAATCAGTGGAATACAACAAGGAATCAGAAATAGAAGAAGCATACTTGAAAATTTAACATTTGAAAAAGATGATATGTCCACTATGGAGAAAAGGAGTAAATCATTTAATATTTGATATCAATACAAATAATTATTACCTGGAAGAATCATATTAAAATAACCAAAAAAATTACAAGCTTAAAGATTTAAATGCTTTTTTTTTTAAAAAAGAAATACTAGTCTTACCAAAAAAATAAATATAATACTTCATATACAATTAAGAGCTTCAGAGAGAACTTCTTAATTAAGACTAAAATTTAGACACTAAAAACAACACATGTGTTTGACTATATAAAGATAATATTTTGTTATGGGTAAAGATATTGTAAAGTCACCTTAAAATTTTTGGAGGATTTGTATTTAGAATGTAGAGATCGGACAGTCATCCTTATGCAAAAAATTCTTTCAAAATTACAGGAAGTGGAAAAATAATATATTAGTAAAATGGGCAAAGGAAGAAACAATTCATAGAAAAGAAAGTCCAAGTAGTAAATAAATGGATGAAAAGATGCTCAACTCAGTATAAAGTACCAATTGTGTGTGTGTGTGAATACATGTATATGTACACATATATGTAGGTAAATATATGCATAGGCATATATTTATGTTGGCACTCATCAGACAGGAAAAAGAGCAACATAATAAGGATATGGGGAAATGGTACTTACATATATTGCTTGTAGACATTTTAATTAGTAAGAAATTTCAAAAAGAATCTGGAAACATCTTAGTGTAAGAAATACAAATATAATTTGGTCAAGCAATTCTACTCCTAAGAATGTATTTAACCTCTAGAAATATCTGGAAATATCAGTATGAACATGTATGTGTATATACAGGAGATTGGTAGTTTCAATATTCCTTATAATGGCCAAAATTGGAAACAAAATCACCACAACACAAGAAGGATGCCTAATATGTTGTAGTCACTAAAAAGAAAAAGTAATACCTATAGTAATAGACATGGGGAAGTTTGCATGCGATATTATTGAATGAGAAATGCAAATTCTTTTCCACTTGGGCTTTGGTGGAAAGCTGTTCCTTATTCATGTGAAGTTCTTTCAGGATGCCTGTTCTCTTTCTCCATCCATTATTAACCTCTTTTCTATATCTTCAGCTTCTATCATCCATTTTCATCTATACATGCAAATATGCTCAAGTTTTTCCCAGCCCAAAAGGAAGGAGAAAGAGGAAATGAAAACCCTTTACTTTTTTTTGATAAAATATACTTTGGGTGGAAGAATCCCCATGACTCCCAGGCAAAATAACTGGTCGTACCCAGAAATGTGGTGAAACCCTGGGACATCAGAGACAAGGAAACAATCCTAAAGGCAGCTGGGGTGGGTGAGGGAAGGAACAAGCTGCCTACAAAGGAGTGACGATTAGATTGACAGCTTCCTTCTCAATAACAGTGGAGTCAAATACTTTGGAGTGACACAATGAGAGCAAATAATTACCATCTTAGAACTCCATATCCAGAGAAAGTATCTCCAAAGAATGGGAATAAAATAAAAACATTGTTACACAAAGACTGACTTTTTTTTTCCCCATCAGCAGAAATTCTAAAGAATTTACTTTAGGAAGAAAGATGGGGACAAATGATAGTTCTGAGATGCAAGAGATACAAAAGAAAACAAAAGTTGAGGTGTATGTACATCATCATGTACATCATATAAACATAGGTGAGAATCAGCAAAGAAAAGGTGGTATTTTAGATATATTGGCCTGGGAAAATTGGATTAAGTAAAAAATTAAATTAGATCTCTACAAAATAGTATACAGTGCATGCAAAATGGATTTTAAGTAGATTAAAATCCTAAATGTAAAAGGCAGAATAGTAAAGCTTTTAGAATAGATTATAGGAACATGATTTTGTGACTTCAGAGTAGGAAAGTTTTTTTTTTTTTTTTTTTTTTTTTTTTAAAGAGGGATCTGAAAAGAAAATGGCTAAATTTTACTACATTACAATTATAAAGTTTTTTTCATCAGTGGATTCCATACAGAGAGTGAAAAGAAAACCACAGCTGGGAGATATTTGTGACATGCATAACAAAAGATTATTGTCCACAAATATAAAGGACATCCACAAATTAATTTTTAAAAGGCAAATAACCCATTATAAAAGGGGCAAGTGATTGAATAGAGACTTCACATGGAAGTGTGTGGCCAAAAATCGAAAAATACTGCTTCATAGCCATCTCCCGGAGAAAGATTGTTGGCTAAGAATAAAGACGATGGTGCATGAGGACATTCAGGCTCTGTCTACACCCATGTAAGTGGTTTGGGCATTTCAAGACTGGGTCTTTCAGCTCTGAAATGTGCTTGAGGTATTATGTCTAGATAATGAGCTTCAAAAGAGGGACCCCATTCAAGATAAGGACCTGTATTAAAATTTCACAAGAAGATTGTAATTCACAATTTATAAAATTTCTTAGCATATTAATGTGATTTTTTTCCATTTAGTGAACATGTGGGGCAACTTTATTCTCAATGCTATTTGAGATTGATGAAAATAATAAACTTTTTCTTTAGCGAAGGTTAGACATTTTCAATTTAACAATCTGATGAAAACATTATTCCCCCCATCGCTCCCCATCTCTTGTCTCAGCTTATATTCATTCAAACCACTCCAATCCTGAACTTTCTACATCTGTGCATTTTATAATATTACTTACAATTTTTTGATGAATTTTCCTCCAAGACATAAAGATCATTATTGGAAGAAAAATCAATACAAAATAAACTTGACAGTAGTTAAAATCACACATGGTAACATTCACCATGACTAAAAATTGATAGAAAACATTTTCACTAAAACTCAGATCTGTAAAATTTAAGCCAGGTAAATTTGACTTGGTACAAATAATAGCCCCCAAAAGAAATCCATGATAATAACTATAAAGAATGAAATTTGAGAGGAACACAAATTCAATGAATTACATCTATGCTACTAAATTGTCTCTTTAGAAAGGCATTGATCATGTTGAAAATAATTTTTGGAAAAATAAAAAACAGTATATCTTTTATACAGAAAAAAACAGGAAATTAAATTAGTTCAATACCTCAACATTGTAAAAGCTATAAAGAACAAACCCAAAGCCAATATCAATTCTAAATGGAGAAAAAATGAAAGCATTCCCTCTAAAAACTGGAACATGACAGGGAAGCCTTCTTTCACCACTTCTATTCAACATAGTTCTTGAACTCTAGCCAGCACTTAGGCAAAATAAAGAAATGAAAGGGATACAAATAGGAAAAGAACAGCTCAATCTATCCTTATTTGTTAATGACATAATCCTATACTTAGAATAGCCAAAAAACTCTACCAGAAAACTTCTAGAACTTACAAATTCAGCAAAGTAGCAGGTTATGAAATTAACATCCATAAATCAATTGTGTTCTTTATATTAATGATGAAGCAGCTGAAAGAGAAATTAGAAAAAGTATCCCATTCACAATAGCCTCAAAGTAAAATAATAAAATACTTGGGAATCAATCTAATAAATCAGGTGAAAGACCTCTCCAATGAAAACTGCAGAACACTAAGAAATAAGTCAAAGAAGACCTTAGAAGATGGAAAGACTTCCCATGTCCTTGGATAGGCAGAACTAATATTGTCAAAATGACCATACTACAAAAAATACTATACAGATTTAATACAAGGCCTATTAAAATTCCAATGATGTTCTTCATAGAAATAGAAAAAGCAGTCATGAAATCAATTTGGAAAAATAAGAGGCCCAGAATAGCCAAAACAATCCTTAGTGAGAAAAGTGAAGCAGGAGACATCACAATATCAAACATTAAACAACAGAGCAATAGTAACAATAACAGCATGGTAATGGAAATAAAACAGACATGGTACAAACAGACCATTGGTACAAAATAGAAGACATAGAAACAAACCCACATAAATACAGTTATCACATACTAGACAAAGGCACCAAAAATATATACACTAGAGATAAAGAAACTGTGGTATATATACACAATAGAATATTACTCAGCAATAAGAGAGAATAAATTATGGCATTTGCAGGTAAATGAATGGAGTTGGAGAATATCATGCTAAGTGAAGTAAGCCAATCTCAGAAAACCAAATGCTGAATGTACTTGTTGATAGGTGGATGCTGATCCATAATGAGGGTAAGGTCATGGGAACAATGGAGGAACTCTGTTCACAGGGGTGTAAGGGGGGAGGGGGCATGGGGACAGTAAAGGTGGTGGAATATGATGGCCTTCATAGGCCTAGCATTATGTATGACTGCATGTATGTTGTGATTCTATATCACTTACAACCAGAGAAATGAAATGTTATCCTCCATCTGTGTACAATGAATCAAATTGCACTCTGATATCATGTAAACCTAAATAGAACAAATAAATAAATTAAAATATGAAAAATATATATACACTAGAGAAAAGACAGCTTCTTCAATAAATAGTACTGGGAAAATTGGAAATCCATATGTAGTAGAATAAAATTTACTCCTATCTCTCACCCTGCACAAAACTCAAAGTAGACCAAAGACTTAGGTATTAGACCAGAAAAACCTTGTACCTACTAGAAGAAAATGTAGGCCTAACACTCCAATATGTTGGCTTAGGAACCAATTTCCTCAACAAGACTCCTAAAGCACAAGAAGTAAAATAAAATATCAATAAATGGGATGATATCAAACTAAAAGTCTTCTTCACAGCAAAGGAAACAATCTAGAATGTGAAGAGAGAGCCAACAGAATGGGAGAAAATCTTTGCCACCTACACTTCAGATAAGGTGTTAATTTCCAGAATATACAGAAAATTCAAAAAGCTTAACACAAAGAAAAAGAAAGAAAAACAAAACATATGATCCAATCAATAAATGGGCAAAGGAACTGAACAGATACTTCTCAAAAGAAGAAATACAAATGGTTAACAAATACATGAAAAAATGTTCAATATCTCTAGCAATTAGAGAAATACAAGTTAAAACTGAGATTTCACCTTACTCCAGTCAGAATATATCAAGAATACAAGTAACAATGAATATTAGTGAAGATGTGGGGGAAAGGGCACACTCAGATGCTGCTGGTGGGACTGCAAATTGTTGCAACCATTCTGGAAAGCAGTACAGAGATTCATCAGAAAACTAGGAATGGAAGAACCACAATTTGACTTGGTTATACCACTTCTCAGTATATATTCAAAGGAGTTAAAATCATCATACTACAGTGACACAGCCATATCAGTATTTATTACAGCTCCATTCACTATAGCTAAACTATGGAGCCAAGCTAGGTGCCCTTCAACAGATGAATGGATACACAACATGTGGTAAATATACACAATGGAATATTATTCAGTCATAAAGAAGAATGACTTTATGACTTTTGCTGGTAAATGGATGGATCTGGAGACTATCATGCTAAGTGAAATAAGTCAGTCCCAAAAGTCTAAAGGCAGAATGTTCTCTCTGATATGTGGATGCTGACTCACGACAAGGGGGAGGAAGGGGAAGAATAGAAGTTCAGACAAGGGGGAATGAAAGGAAGGTAGTGAGAATAGGAATAGGAAAGACAGTGGAATGAATCTGACATAAATTTCCTATGTACATATATGAATACACAACAGCAAAGCTCCACGTCATGTACTTCCACAAGACTGGGATCCTAATTAGAATAAGAGGTACTCCATGTTTGTATAAATATGTCAATGTACGCTCTACTGTCATGTGTAACTAAAAAGATCAAATAAAAATAAAGGGGGAAATTATAACACATACACACACCTTTGCAAAAAGAAATGAAGAAAGAGTAGACCAGAAACTAATAAACATGGTTACTTAATGAAGGGTAGAGAGGGAGAATGGGAGGGAGATGGCTCAAAGGATACCTTTTTGTGTAGTGATTTTTTAACTGTGAAAATGTTTTACATATTAAAAATACAATAAAATAAAAAAGAGATAAATATCAAACTCTAAAATTAAATACAACAGAAACACATGAATCCTAACTGTACATTGAATTGAGAACAAAACACAGTATTATTTCAAGAACTTTTAAATATAGTACTCTGATTGCATATACTTAGTGGAATATATTCTTAGAATAAAAAGAACTACAAAAAAATCTTATATGTCTCTTGGTATGTGTGTGTGTTATTAGCAATAATGATGGTATTGTAATTTTGAAATTATTTTATGGACATTATAAAATAATATTATTGTATGTACAATATGAAATGAAAGAAAATAAATAAACATTTAAAAATGAAAAACATAATTAAATTAGTTCAATAGTGTTGACTCTGGAAGATACCTTATCATTCTGATTAAAACATTTTTTTACAAATTAACCTAGAGGTCCAAAAGTTTAGTGCAGTGTGTTTTCCATGGAGTCCTGCAATCCATTCTCCCACATAAAAATAATTTGTATGCTTATTATGTAGTATTAGGTAAATTAGAAAATGACAAATGCTTAACAATTACCTGGTATCAGTTGCTAATAGTGATTACTCTGTGAAACATGTTTGCAACTAACATTTATCAGGTGCCGGCTGTGTACTGTACTAGACAGTAGGAATACAGGGCTACCGGAGACATTGAAGAATACCTCAAGGAATTGACCTACACACTAAAATTGCACATATAAGCTTGAACTTGATTCATTTTGCTTTACCTTATTTGAGTCTATTTAAAAATCTGCACATTTAAAAATACACTTGATTGAAGATGCCACTTATATATTCGTCACTGTGCTATCTGTCATCTCTTTAAAACGGTGTCCTCTCCTGAATTTTCATTTACAGAAGTTCAAGGTTTAGAAATTAGTATCAAAAACCTCTAAAGCATTACACCCAAAATAGGAAGTTGGCATTTTACATTCTCTAACAGCCTTGTCTTAATTTAGTCTGTCAGAGTTAGTTTATCCTGTTGGTCCTCCATGAAGTCAAACCATTAATTTCCTCAACTGTCAGTGTACATATCACTTCCAGGATAAATCTATCAAATAAAATCTGACATCTCCCAGGCTTTGATATCATTAGATGATGATTAATGTTAAAAACTTCCATTCGTCTTTAAACACCGCCTCCCTTTCTAATTCAGGAACTTGATCAAAAACAGAGGATGTTGTGTTCATGAGCAGCTCAATCTGTTTTCCAGGAGACTGACTCCTTCAGCTCTGAGACCTGAGGTCTGAGGTTCCCCTAAAACATGCCTGGCTTGAAGCTGCGTCCACAGCCCAGCACTGCATTTCTGCTAGGCAAAGGTAACTTGAGGGCTACAGGATTCTGGGGGATTCTCTGTAAATCTTAAAGCCCAGGATGAATGCTTTCCAAACTTTGATCTGCAACAATAAATTAAGCTCCCAGGAATCAGTCTTTGAGACTTTCTTGCACTGTGTTACTTAAAGCTTAAAGCTTTATATTGGATTCCCACTGCTCTACTGCTCAGAGGAAAAAAAAAACCCTTAGTTTTTTTTTTTTTTTCTGGCCCCTACTTAGTTCTCTCTCTCTCCACTCCTGCTTTATTGGCTTATTTACAACTCTTCAAATCAAACACGAAGCTCTTCTTCCTGTGTCTGCATTTTCTCTCTTGCTATACTCTCCATCCCCCCACCCCTGTCTTCCCCCAGTTTCTCTTCTCCAGTCTCCTGATTAAAGGGCACTTCCTCAACCCCACAGCAGTGTCAAGTACCTATCCTTCATCAAGATTTGGCACAATTTTCATCGTTCGTTTGCTTAATTATCTGCTTCATGTCTACTTGCTCTCCTTAGACACGAAACTTCAGCACTTTGGCCTGTAAAACTCCAGCAACCTTGGCATCCCCAATCTCTGTAGCTCAGCCCAGTGTGATGGCTCTGCTCCGCTTGGCTCCAGGTCCCTTTATGGTGTTCTTGGAAGTGCATCTGCACACAGCCAGGGTGATGAGGAGGCACCTTTCATGGGTCTCTTTTCTCTCAAGGATCAGTTTTGTTCTGCTTTTTTTCCCAGTGTCTGAAACTCATTGTTGCATGTCCTTTTCCAGTTACATAGTTATTTACTACAAGAGGACTAACACACTTCCAATTATTAGGGGCCCCAGAATAAAATCCAAACTCCTTGTCCTGGTTTATAAAACCCTATACTTTATGGCCCCTGCCCCCTTCTAGAACCCAGCCAGCAAGCGCTCCCCCTCCCTACCTGTCCTCCATACTCTGCTCCTTGCCATTCCTCTGACACAACCTCCTTCTCACCTGAGGGCTCCTGCACTGCTCTGCCTTCTGTCTGAGATGCTCCAGACATGATGTCTTCCGTTTATCATTTAAGACCATCTAAATGAACTGCCTGCCAGCCTCTGTCACAGCAACCTGTTTTAATCATCTGCAGAACGCATATCATGTTCTGATAGTTTTGCCTATGTATTTCAGTTATTTCTTCCTTGACATGGTTGCTCTTCTCTTTCATTGGAACAAGTTACCCATGAGGGTAAGGGCCTCTCTGTTTTGTTCTACGCTGTATCTTTAATTCTGGAACTGTGCCTAGGACATGGGCAGCACTCGATAAATATTTCTTATGTGAGTGGAAAAAATGAATCAAACCCATTTTCTTTCTTCATGGCTCTATAACTTCCCTCCAAGATACCACAAAACTTCAACGGGCATATTCAACCTCATCCAACATATGGATGTTGGTGAGGAAGATGATAATGATAATTCCTAATATTTATGTGCTCCTTTTACTATGTGTTATTGGACCAAAGGCTTAACATTTATTATCTCATTTAATTCCTATTACAACTCCATGGGATGTCTTCTATAATGATCAGCATTTTGGATAAAGAAGCCGAGGCAGAGAAATTCTGTGGCCTTTTGAATATCTCAGGTCTCAAGTAATCATTTTACCCGATCCCCAGAGTTTATCAAACGGTCATATTTTCAGAGTTGTTGTTGTCCAGGCTCTGATTTTTATCTCCACATGGCTGGAGCTGGATTTATACTGCCTTTGAGACACACCCAGGTTATGCTGGGTCACTAGCACTGAAACATCATGTACCACATCTGTCACCCATTACTCTACCTTGCCAGAAAAGTCCATATTGTGCTATTGTAACTGATCCTCATGTTTCAACTGTAGCCTAAATATGCTTAACCAGCTGTTGCTAACACTTCATAATGCTTGTGACAACTCTACTGAGAACCCCCTCTTACTCGAGCAGATGGTGTGAAATCGAGCAGGCAAGTAGAAATGTAGTGGCAGAGCCTGGGGAGGGAGGTACTGGCAAGGGGAGGAATGCCTCTTTTATTTTTTTTAAGATTTGAATCAAAGGCAGGTCACATTCGTGCCCAAATCCCAAAGGTGATAGAAGGGGCTGGCTTACATCACTCAGTGGTAGATCACTTGCCTAGCATGTGTGAGGCACTGGGTTCGATGCTCAGTGCCACTTAAAAATAAACAAACAAACAAATAAATAAATAAAATAAAATTATTATGTCTAAAGGTGATGTAAGACCTAGGATACAAGTTTCAAGGAAAGAAACGTGTGGATTTGGAAAATAGTTAGAAACTATTTGTTAGAAACTATCATTCAGAAGTGGCTGGGGAAATCACCAGAATGAATATTTATCCAAAAAGCAAATGGAAATGGAGAATAGCAGAAGATGCTAAGCAGAGTTAAGGCAATATATAGGAAGAATTATAATTGTCCCAGGAAGAGTACATGGCATATCCAATGCTGCTATGGGTTGGATGTAGGTTGTCCTGTTGAAACTCATGTTGAAATTTGGTACCCAACCTAATGGAGTTGAGAGGTAAAGCCCTTAATATGTGACAGGTCCTTAAGAGGAATCAACACCTTCCTCCCTGGAGTGATCTGGTTCTCACGGGCAGTGAGTGAATCACTTCGGGAGCTGCTGTAGATTGAGTCTGCCCCTGGGCTCTGCTCTTTTTGCACACTCCCACTTGCTCTTCTTCCTGCCATGAAATGAAGCAGCATGAAGCCCTTGACGATGTCATGCTCTTGGACTTCCTAGGCTCTGGAAACTTCTTTCCTTGATACATTATCTGGTCTTGGATATTACTTTTTGTGTGTGTTATAGCAACAATGATGTAAGAGATGCAATTTTGAATAATATGAAAAAACCAGTTCAAGTCCAATAAATTGAAATTCAAACCCCAGATGTATTGTTCATAAGCTGCAAGTGCATGGGCAAGGAGGTCCTTATCCTCTTTGAGTTTAAATTATTGTCTTTTGAATAATAAATCCCATCATAAGATTTGAAGGAGGGAAGTTTGGGATGGAGAATGGTTGCCTATGGTGGGGACGCGAGGGTGGCAAATGTAAAGCAGAGCCAGTGGAAAGGTCCTCCCTAAAGCCCTTCAGGATATCTGGGAGAGGACAGAGGAAATCATTGGTGTGTGTGAGTGTGTGGAGAACAGGAGAAACTACCAAAGAAGCCAAAGCATTCCCTGGAAGGCACAGCAAGCTCAAAGGAGACCAGCAGCTGCCACTGGGAGGGATTTTGCTGATTCCAATAACAGGTGAGTGCAAGAAGCTCCTGGTAAGAAGCAGCAATGGGGCAGAAGATTGCCTCTTTTACTCCTGGTTGGCAGGACATTTAGAGTTTCAGGGATCCTAATAATGTCAAAGGCTATATGAAATGCATGCCATAAGAAACACTCCAAGTTTCCCAGTTAATCATACCAAAGATTTGGATGTTTATGAGATCAGGGAGTGAAAAACATTAATTTAATTTCCTTTGAGACCAAGTCTCAAGTCCCCTAGCTACAAGACTACTCAGGCTGAAAATAGCTGGGATTCCATGAATGTTGTATGAGCTTGCAGAGCTGTCTACATCGCCCTTGAACAAGATTTATGGCCTCTTGCAACATTGGCTACTGCCAATTCATGGCCATACATTCTGGCAGATTTGAGTTTGCTCACTATAAAAGGTAGAAAAATTATGACATTCAGATATTTATCTGATCTAAGTGCCTGCTTGCATCTGCTTATTTGTGCACAAACCAGATAGGTGCTAGTTTGAAATAATTTGCATATAGAAGGTTAATTGCACTTGAAAACAAGATATCTTGGGCACAAACTGTCCTTGCCTCATTCTTGCCATTAGCTCAATGAAGAAAGGAAGAGTTTGCAATGTTGTGTTTGGGGAAACTCTCACGGAAAAGAGGCATTCTGGAAAACACTGGAATGAGACATGGGGAATAAATATTCCAGACACGAAAATTTCTAGTGTATTTAAAAACAACAAGGTTGGAGCAGAGTGATCTGGGCCAGGAGGATGCTAGGGTGTCAGACAGTGGAAGGCCTTGTTAGGACTTAGCTTCTCACCCTAAGTACATATGGCACTGCGAAGAGGGTTTTGAACAGAGGAATGACACACTCTGATTCATGTTTTAAATGAATCATGCTTGCCACTGTGAGAGCCACTGCCTAGACTCGTGGGTGGCAAATGGGAAGCAAGGAAGCCAGTGAGAAAACAGCTGCAGAAAACAAGAAGAGATGCGTGTTGCCTGGACCAGGCAGCAGCAGTGAAGATGGTGAGCAATGGTCAGATTCTGGGAATATTTAAAGGCAAAAATGATACGACCTGTTCACATGTTAGAAATTCAAGGATTCCTGAATGACTTCAATGTTTTTGGCCTAACCAATTGAAGGAATGGAGTTAACATCAACCAAGATGGGAAAGATAGGCTAGAGAGTGTTATGGGTTGAATTGTGTCACCCCTAAACTCATGTGGTGAAGTCCTAGTCCCAGTACTGACCTCACTTGCAAATAGGATTCATTCCAGATATAATTGGTTAAGCTGGAGTCATGCTAGAGTAGGCTGGGCGCCTGATCCAATATGACTAGTATCTTTTTAAAGGGGAGAAATGTAGACACAGACACACAGGGAGAATGTCATGGGAAGAAGAAAGCAGAGGAAAGCCAAGGAACACCAAAGATTGCCAGCAAAAAAAAAAAAAAAAACAGAAGTCAGGAGAACATCCTAGAGCAGATTGTCCCTCACAGCTGTCAGAGGAAGTCAACCCTGCCAACTCGATCTGGGAGATGAAAATTTCTGTTGTTTGGGCCACTCCGTTTGTAGTACTTTGTTATAGCAGCTCTAGAATTAAATACCATCTGAGATGCATATGAAACATATAAGAGGCAATGTAAATTAGCATGCAGCTCAAGATTAAAGTTGCAAGTTTGGTAAGAAGGGAGGCACACTAGAGATTTATTTTGTGAGTTGTTAGCTTTCCTATGGCATTGAAAGTCAGAAGAATAATGAGATCTAGAGGCCTAGATCCTAGGCCTACGGCTGGAAGACCCAAGCTAGAGGTTTATTTCGTAACTTGTTAGTATACCTATGGCACTGAAAACCAGGAGATGATGAGACCTAGAGGCCCGGAGAAAATGAGTGTAAACAGATGTGGAAAGAGGTCCAAGGAGGAGTACATTGCCAAGGCTGCAGAAATAAGAAAAAACAAGCAAAGGAGACTAGGAAGGAACTACCTGTTCAGTGGGTGTGAAACAAGCTAAACAAAGTAAAGGTTTTAAGAAGGATGGAGAGCCAAGCTGTGTCAAATGCCACTTGTGGATAAAAGCATACTTAGAATTGACGACTTGAGTTAGCAATATGGATAATTTAGTGATTATTGTAAAGTGGTGATGGTAAAGGTCTGGTTGAGGCAAGTTGAAGGAGGTAAGACATGGGAGACAACTCTGCCCATAAAAGGAAGCAAAGAAATTGAGCAGTAGCTGGAGACACAAATGGATTGAGAATGTGTACATATGTGTGCATGTGTTTAAGAGGAGAGAGAGAGTTCTACATTTATATGCAGATGAGAATAATCCAAGAGAGGAGGGAATTCATAATGCAAGTAAAAGAAGGAAGAATTGCTGAGGTGATGTGCTTGAATAGATGAGAGGGATTGAGAACCTGGGAACAAGTGAAATATGGGCCATAGATAGAAGTGTAGGAGTTCCTCGACAGGTTGGGAAAGAGGACAGATGCTAGAAGGCAGGTAGATGTAGTGCTGGGAAATTTTGCAAGTTTTCTGGCAAGTGCTTCTATTCTCTCAGTGGAACAAAAACCAATGTCATTAGCTGAGAGAGCAAAGTATAAAAGAAGTGTTGGACATTTGAGAGTGATTAAAAAATGGGCAATTGCCATTTCAGAGAGAGAGATTGCTGTAAGAGAAGAATGTGGCCTGGTAGCCAGGCAGCCCGTCTTGGTTCGGTTTACATTGGATGTGACTAAAGGTAAACAGATCCATATGGGGAGCTCAATGCTGTCAGGACGACGATGGTTCCTTTTAGGTGTCAATGTGACTAGAATATGGATTGCCCCGACATTTGGTCAAACATTGTTCTGTGTGTCCCTGTGAGAGTGTTTCTGGATGAGATTAATGTTCGAATCCATAGACTTGAGTAAAGTAGATTGCCCATCCTATTGTGGGTGGATGCCATCCAATCAGTGGGAGACTTGAGCAAGTGTGAGTACAAAGACCCATCAGATGAGGAAAACTCAGACCCGCAGAGATGAAGCCATTTCCCAAGTTTACATGACTGGGTAGTAGCTGAGACTGGATCAGAGCCCACTTGTTTTCACCTCCCACTTCCAAGCTCTTTCCACAGCATTCTGCTTCATTGTCTTTCTGACATTTTTGAAATCAGAGTATTTTCCTTCAAACCATTTAGAGACCAACATCCATCCCTTCTTGCATAGTTTGCCATCAGTTCATATATGGGCATTTGTAGCCCACAGAACAATATGGGACTCTAAATTGAGAATTTCCCATATCTGTCATTACAGTGCTATCTGATCAATCAAACTAAGAAATCTCTAGAAGCACAGACTTCAACTTGTCTGGGACTTCTGGCTGGGCATGAGGGCAAGGAGTTGTTTTTGCCATTCAGAAGTTGTCTCTGCCTTCAGATTCGGAGACCTTTCCAGTGACAGCCTCTCAAACCTGCCCATGTATCTAATTAAAAATATGGATTTTCTGTTTTAAGTTAAAGCCAAAATATAGCTTCAAAATTTGCTTGGCCAAGTACATTTAATAATACCTAAATGTTGTCATGTGTTAAATATTCATCCATTTTCTCTATAACCACTTACAATAAATATTGATGATTGTCTAACTTTTAAAATGGCTATCTGCATAGGAGAATATTCATGTGTGTCTCATTGATTTTCCTGACAGGGCCAAATGGAGCAGGTAAGCCAATTTAACACAACCAATTTCCAATTTTGCACAGGCTGAATAGAAGTGCTATGGAAATGAATAATCAACCTAACAACCATTATTAATAATAATATTTCTCACACAAACAGCTCCTTCCATCTTCTAAGCACTTCACCAACATTAACAAATGTATTCACTAGCACTCAAGGGAGGCCTTTTTGCAATTGGAGTGAGAAGCCAAGGGAGATGTAAACAGCCATCTAGGGCTAAGATACAAGTCTTATGAAGCAGCAAGTCTTTGTCCTTACTGGGTTCCCCAACCTCTCAGGTATTGAGGAGGTATTGCAAACATAGGAGGCCAATGAAATTTCCAATTCAAGTCTTATTGATAGGTGTACTCCATAATAAAAGAACCATATTTTAAATGCTAGTATTTCTTGAACACTCACTATGTGCCAAACACTACTGAGTGTTGGAATATACACACACACACAAAAAGTCTCTGTCCTGAAGAAACTTGCAGATTAGAGAGGAAGAGGGAGACATGAATCACCAAACAGTATGCAGTGAGATGAGACCATGTGGAGATAAGCCAAAACAATTGCCCTGAGTCGGCCATGCTGGCTAAGCCTACAGGGCAGATAGAATTGGGGTGGGGGGTTTGAGCCGGGGAGAGAGACATTCTAGAGAAAGGGGAAAACATGAGGGAAAGGTAGCTTGAAAAGCACCGTGTCCTCTGGAAAGTGCAAGCATTTCAGCCCATGTGGAGTGAAGAGCAAGACAATGTGCTGCTGCCACTGCAGCCCCCTGGATTTACAAAGGATGCCACCAATAATATCTCCCTTCCCAGAGGCCTTCCCCAACGTGAGCTTTCCACCCTCCCTCTAAGAGCAGGGTTACGTCCCCTCCCCTTGGATCTGAGTGGGCTTATAATGGACTTGACAAGTAGGATATCGTGAAGTGATGCTATGTGACTTCCAAAGCTAGGTCAGAAAAGACAACTCTGCTTCTGCCTTGTCCACTGGGACACTTGCAGTGATGCGACACCAGCTAAGTCCCACTAGCCTGAGGTCGCCATGTTGGTGCTCAGGTCAACAGCACCAGCTGAGGTCCCAGTTGACAACCAGCTTCATGCTCCTGAAGTGTGAGTGATAATGCTTCTGAATGATTCCAGCCCCAGCTGTCAAGCTACCATGCCCAGCCCGAGTCTCCCCAGCTGAGATCACAGACACTGTGGAGCACAGACAAGCAATCCCTGTTGTGCTATCTGAATTCATAACTCATAGAGTCCTCGAGCATGCATGATAAATTGGTTGAAATTGGGGAGTGGTTTGTCAAGGAGCAAGAGTAACCAGAACATCCACACTGCAGATTTTCTTTTTTATTCTCTGGCAGTGGAGAATCACTGAAGGAATTTTCAGGGGAGTATGCTGTCATCAGGTTTTGTGTTCAGCCTGAGTAACAGGACCAGGGAGACCTTGTGTGAAATGTGAAGATCATCTGGTTAGTGATCTCAGGTGGATCATCAGTGGATCATTCTCTTAAGTAAATCTAAAGATTCTGCCCCTGTTGCATGGTTTTGTGGTTTGCATTCATCTCCTTCTAGCTTAGTAATTTTCATTCCTGACTCTATGTTAGGATCACTAGGGAGCTTAAAAAATATTCAGTTTCCTGGACTCCACCCTAGATCAATCAAATCAGAATGTCTGAGGACGGGAGGTTCAGTGTTAGAGTTTTAAAGGATCTCTATGCTGTTCTAACATGCATCCAGGGTTGAGATCTACTGTTCAAATTACTAACTATATAAGCTGAGCTAAGGGAAGTGACTCGTGCTGCAAATATGAAACTCAGCTATACCTATAGATTGCAATATTCAAAACACCTTCTCATCCTGGTAGAAAAGGAAGTTTCTAGATACTCGACACTAGTTGCTATGACTAAATCAAAGGAAAAGTTATAGATCTGAAGCCATGTTCTGAAAAGGATGTGAGGTCCTGGGGGTGAGTTTATAAAAGAGAACACCAAGACTCGCTCATCAGGATTGCTTATTTAGAATGGCACCTCCTTTCTTTAGAGCAGAGCTTCCTGGCCTGGTTTGACATTGGCCCAAACCAAAATGGACCTGGCACAACTCAGGTCTAGGAAAATGGATAAAAGAATGAGAAAACTTCCTCTGTGTGCATGTGTCTGGGGGAAGGGTTTGAGAGGGTCAGGGTTGTAAGATTGGGGAGCAGGGACAGGTCAGGATGGTGTAGAAATGGACCAGACAGAGGATAGTGAAGCCATGATGTTTGTTGACCTTGAGCTGGTCTGGGTCTTTCTGGGCTCCAGTGTTCTTCATATCCGAAGGTAGGATGATTCTGCTGTCTCTTTTCTTAGTTGGAAACTATGATTTTATGGTGAGGTAGTAGAAACCCCTGTATATAATAGCTCATTCTCTGTATCAATCATATGTTTCTGGTTCTTTGACATCTGGGGCCTTGGCCCTGGAGAAACATCTCCTCTCAAGGCAAGCCAGTTCCTAGTGATAGTACAATGCTTACCCTCAGGCATGCCTTCGATTGCAAACCAACCTATCTCATATTCTGGGCTACGATTCCCCTGCCCTAATAACTCCAGGACCAGGTACCGACAGCTAGGGACAAACCCTAAACCCCAGAGTCTGCTGAAATCAAGCCTATGGTTTGTCTGCTTACCCTACTTCCATCCTGCAAAGGACAGTAAAAGTTCTTGTCCAGATTTTACCTTTGCCCTCCTGCCTCCTAATCCATAGTGCTTCCCTATGTGGCCTCCATGGTGCAACATACTGTTGCCAAAACCTTGTCCTCAATTCCAATCCAATAACAAGGACAAGATTTTGAGAAAAAGGAAAAAGAAGGTTTATTTTTTTGCTAGCAAAGGAGAAATACAGGGAACTCCTATCCCAAAGGCTGTGATTCTGCCCATCATCAGAAACAAGGGGCTTTTATAGGTGATTCAGAGAAAATGAGATTGAGGAGGAGGAGAAGATCAGGGAGGAGAAGGTTGAGGGAAAGAAGATCAAGGAGGAGAAGGTTGGGAAAAAGAAAAAAAAATTAAGTTTCAAAGCCACAAGGGATATAGTCAAAGCATCAAGTGAACCCCTGTTACAATATCTCATCCTCTTGGGCACTTTGAATAACAACCTGTCTTTTATTTGTTGTTGTTGTTTTTCTAAATTAGAGCTTTATAGTTATACCTAGTAGCAGGGTTCATCCAGAGAAACTCATACATGCATGGAATTCAATTTCAGTTCATGATCCTCCCCTTTTCCTTCCCATCTCCCTCTGCTCCTCCAATCTCCTTCCTCTACTACACTTGCTTATCCTTGTACATTTATATTCAGTTGGTTATTTTTACTTATACATAAATGTGAAATTCCCTGTGGTATATTTCTATATGCACATAGCACAATTTTTTAAGGATTCATTCTGCTTTGATGGCAGTTGTCTCCTGATCTGTTGGCCTTGCCATTCCTGTATAATAATGATACCTACATTTGAAAACACTCTGGCCACAACATTCTCATTTACAAATCACAAAGGAGAATTCCCATCTCCTTTCCAGTGTATCTGAGAGCAATCACTAATCACAGTCTACCCAAACACACATAATTAGAAATTATAGAAATAGTTCAAACCAATCCATGAAAGTACCTACAAGTCTGTGCTTTGCAATGAGCTGGTCTAGGTACCCATTCTCCAGCCTCAGATCCATACAGATGACAAAGGAAATTGTTACAATGTCACAGTTGATTGGGATGGGAATTGGGGAAGTGAATACAAAGAAGTCCTCCAGCATAAGATGACCAGCACCCACAGCAGCACTGTATCAAAGAAATTGATGTTAACGCCTCCAAACACTCCACACCCAATGGCACCTGTACTGGTCATAGCAGTCCTTATGACTCGAGTTTGGTATGTTTCCCATCATTTGTATAAAAATGGTGCACTAATATTACATGAGAGGGACCTATGGTCTCATCTCAGCCTCCTTATTTTCATAGCTTGCACAGCAGGTTTAATTTCACAGTTTTTAGTTTCATGACATTCACATATCAACAATTGATTAGGGGGAAGGAAGAGACCCACGTTTATTGGAAATATCAGTCACTGTGAAAAATCCTGAAGGAAAACTCGCCACTTCGTAAAAGGTCACCAGATAAATAATTGCCTCCTGAATTGGGATGATTCCTGTTGTCATTAAGCCCCAGCAGAGATCTAATACGCTTTAATACTTCTGCTAAATGCTGAGAGATGGCTGTGCGATTGCAGTCACATAGACAATTAACAGAAAGCAATTTGTGCCTCAATCAGAAGGCGTCTCCCCTACCCTTATGCATAAGATGAAATGATATCCACTTTTGCACTCATTCTCCCTTTTTGCAATAATAATCATTTTATCCCTGAGAACATAATTGATTTGGGGCCTAGTTTCTCAGGCCTAACCCATGATTGGCATTGCTTCTTCAGTAGATATTTCTCATTTCTGCTCTTACACTTCCCAACCCCCACCCACAGAGAAGGAACCGTTATACCCACCAATCTGAGGTCTTTCTAAGCCATCCTCCTAGTGTGTGGCTGCTATGGATTCAACAGTGCATCCTTCTACTTTCATAGATGGTAGCTTTATCCCCCGGTGTCACTGTATTTGGAGATAGGACTTAGAGATTAAATGAGGTCCTAAGGATAGGGCCCTGATTTGGTAAGATTAATATTCTTCTAAGAAGAGATAGCAGAGAGATCACTGTCTTTCTGTCTCCCACATCAGGACACAGGGAGAAGGACAGCATCTGCAAGCTAGTATGAGAACTCTCACCAGGCATTGAACCTAGCCAGACCTTAATTGAAACTTTCCAGCCCCCACAACTGGAAGAAAATATGTTTCTGGTGGTTAAGCCACACAGTCTGAGATTTTGTCAAGGCAGCTCGAGCAGACTAGTACAGTGGCTTGCTAGAGAGAGCAAGATCGAGATCCCCTGGCTTCTCCACTGGGAGAGCCCTCAGCCAGAAGAGACTATAGACACAACGTACCAGAAGATGAGGTTTGTTGGTCTGCACAGAGGGAAGTGATTATGTCAGCCTCCAGTCTCTGGTGCAGAGGGAATGGGTGAGAATGGTCAGGGGCATTGGACCTCATCCAAGGAAGAAAGGGCTCTGTGCACAAGCTGTTGTCATGAGGCCCTGCCGTGCCTATGTGTAACCATCTGACTTTCTGAAAGAGTATTTTACATTAGAATAAGGGAGAGATCATGCCAGCATAACGTATGCCTAGGTGACAGGGCACTGACAAGATTCATGTTATCCTTGAAAGCTGGTTCTAGAATTATCTGAAAGGAATGGTCAGTTAAGCTCACTGACCCATGACCCCTCAGCTGCTGCAGGTTGATTTTCTGCTCCATTAATTAGAGGCAGCCCAGTCCAGGGGTCCCTACTGAATTTTTCTTTAAATTGTGATACTCAAGGAGCTCTTGAGCTAACCTGAGTCTATTACCAACCAACATGTATTTGCATGTCCCAGAACTGAAACCCCAGAGCCACAGGGACAGCTGTTGGACTTGGAGTTGAACGTGCATAGATACAATTGAGTGCATCAAGAAGGTTTGACATTGCTTATGAGAAACTCTTGATTCTACCACACAAAGCCAAATAACATGGTGCGTGCATGTGTGTGTGTGTGTGTGTGTGTGTGTGTGTGTGTGTGTGTAAGCTTGTCCTCAATTGATTTCTTTCCAGGAAAGGTATGCTTTTTATGTCTTACAATGCCACCATTTATTTATTTTTAAATTTGTTTTAATTAGTTATACATGATAGTAGAATGCATTTTAACACATTGTACACAAATGGAGCACAACCTCTTCCTCTGGCTGAATGTGGTACAGAGTCACACTGGTAGTGTCATCATACATGTATAGGGTAATAATGTCTGTCTCATTCCATTGTCCTTCCCAACCCCACATCTCCTCCCCTCCCTTCACTCTCCTCTGCACAATCTAAAGTTTCTTCATTCTCCCTGCTGCTCACTCCAATATGGATCAGCATCTGCTTATCAGAGAAAACATTCAACCTTTGGCTTTTGGGGTTCAGCTTATTTTGCTTAGCATGATATTCTCTAGCTCCATCCATTTACCTGTAAATGTCATGATTTCATTCTTCTTTAAGATTGAGTAATATTCCATGGTGTATATGTACCTCATTTTCTTTATCCATTCATCTACTGAAGGGCATCTAGGTTGGTTCCATAGTTGAGCTATTGTGAATTGAGCTGCTATAAACATTGATGTGGCTGTGCCACTGCAGTATGCCGATTTTAAGTCCTTTGTGTACAAACCAAGTAGTAGGATAACTGGGTCAAATGGTGGTTCCATCACCATTGTTTAGTGACCCAACATTTCCTGAGCAACCACTCTGGGCTAAATGCTTTATTTAGTAGTACCTAATGTTTATTTTGCTTTGCTTTATTTAAGCTCAGTAATGACCTAGCCAGGAGTATTATTATCCCCTATTTATAAAGAAAAGAACCAAGACTTTGAGAGATTTGGTAACTTGCCCACAATCACAAAAAGGTAGTAAAATCAGCCCTCAACCTAGGTCCTCTGGCTCGCATCTCAGTATGTCCCTATATCCTACTAATCCTCATGGTAACCATGAGGATTATAACCATGGAATTATAAGCAATTTCACCAACCAAATAAAGTTACTTGCTCACCATCACACAACTGCTAGTAAGAGAACCAAGTATCACCCAGAACTAACCAATTCCCAAGCCCACACATGTTCCATTATACAGGGGTTATCACCTTATGCACACAGATTGAAGAATGGCCAGAACAGTGCTTCTCAAACTTAAATGTGCATTGCTATTCGACCCAGCAATTCTAAGTATTTATCCAAGAAAAATGAAAACATATGTCCAAAGGTTATTCAGTAACAGAAAGAAATGAAGTACTGATATCTGTGCAACATGGACAAACCTTGAAAACCATTATGCTCAATGAAAGATGCAAGACCAAGAGACCACATGTGGTATGACTCCATGTATGAAATGTTCAGAAAAGGCAGATCTATAGCAATGGTAGATCAGTGGTTGCCTGGGAAAGGCTGGAAAGGGAAAAGACAGTAAATAGGCATAAGGGATCATTCTGAGGTAAGAGAAATATTTTAAAATTGATTTATGGTCATGGTTGTACAAGTTGGTAATGTCATTAAAAATTACTGAATTGTATAATTGAAATAGATGAATTATATATGTAAAATATGCTTCAACAAACTTGTGGGAAAAAGTTTTAAAATGCAACTGAATCATCTTGGGATCTTGTTAAAATTCAGACTGAGTCAGTAGGTTTGAAGAAAGGCCTCAGATTTGCATTTCTAATAAACTCCCAAAGTCCATACTTGGAGTAGCAAGGAGACTAATGTCTCAAATTCCACTAGTGCTGTTCAGATCACACCCTCGTCTGGATGTTGTAATAAAGGCAATGCATCCTTAATGTTCTCTTTCTTGATTCCTCATCTGCCTTGGACAATGTCATTGTAGGGGCAATAGAAATTTCCATTCCACTCTCACTGACAAGAGACAGGTTAACAGGAGAAAAGGTAAATAAGTTTATTACATGCATAAGGGCATCACAGGAAGATGGGTTATCAGGCATCGATAATCCAATGAGATTTAGAATCTTATGGACCTGTATGGGGAAGAGGTAAGGAGGGGTTGCAGGTAATTTTGAAGGCAGAGTAAATGATTTTTAAGGCAGATGAATGGGCCCAAAGGACAACCAATGGCATGGGAGGTAATTCAACTGGGCTCTGAGTGTGGTGTTTGTCACTAGCCTTCTTTGTCCCTAGAAGATTAACTACAGTTAATCTTCTGGAGGACTGGCCTTCAGGTAGGTAGGGGAACTTCAGAGAGTGCCTCCCTGCTGTGCTTCGGGGAGAAGGAGGAGTGACAGATGCGGACAGGAGAAAGTCAGAGAGATCTTCAAGACTTCTTTTTTTAGTTTAAAGTACTCAGTGTGTCAAAGTACTTAGGGTTATTGTTTTCTGAGCCCCAACATTAGGACTTCACCACATCCTGAAGAAAATTTTCCTCACCTTTTTCTTTGTTCTCCTAAACTAGCAGGTGAAATTTTAGAGTATCAGGTTCATGCGAGGAGCTGATTAATATGCAGATTCCCAGACCCACTCCTGACTTTCTGAATTAGTAAGTCATGGCCATAAAATCAGCACTCAAGGAAATTTGTATGCAGATGGTTTAAGTATTAGCTTTTGTGAAATGCTTATCTAAACCAGCACAGGAGCCAATATGTAGCTCAGTGGAAGAGCACTTGCCTAGCATATGGGTAGGCCTTGGGTTCTATCCCCATCACCACAGAAATAAATAAAATAAGCTAGCACAGTTGAATAAAAAGGTAACACAAGCTTAAAGGTAATTTAAAACTTTTGAGTAGCTATATTTTAAAAACTAAAAGGAAGTTAAATTTTACTAATACATTCCATTTAACCCACTAGATTCAATACATTATCATTTAGCATGTGATCATTATAAAAATATTCAGAAACTTTATAGTATTTTTTTTTCACATATAGTCTTTGAAATCTGTAGTTTTTCAAACTTACCATACATCTCAATTCAAATTAACCACATTTCAAGCACTCAGGTGGGCACCCACCCCACACCTATTGAAGCATAAACTCTGGGGTGTGGCTCAGCCATGTATCAGCTCACAATCTGCCCCACCCCCAAGGTGATTCTGATGAGCCCTTAAGTTTGAGAACCACCGATCCAGGCTGTTGTGTCTTGAACTTGGGTGCACATTGGAATCACCTGGGAAACTTAAAAAAAAAAAAAAAAAAAAATTACCCATGGTTCCCATCTCCAGGAATCAAGATTTTTTTAAAAAGGTTTTCCAGATGATTCTAATGTTTACCGAAAATTTTTTAGCAATGCTGCTCACCATCTCTCAGATGCCTTCTTTATCTTTAGCTGTAAAGTCAATTACTGGGCCCCATCATCATTATATAACATTCAGGTTCATCTCAACAAATTTCATGTTTCTAGTTTATTTATTCTACTTTTATCTTTTAGACAAAAATTATTTTTTAACCTTTTTCTTTTGGCAATTCTCTTGCTAAAAGGAAAATCCCTATTAACAATTTGCATCTTTTAGCTCTTCTCCCTTGGTTTCTAGTCCTAAACTGCTGGACTTACTTAGCAATCCTCATTCCTTTATCCCACCTCCCATAGGCCCCAAGGACCCTTACTCATTTCTGATAGCAACAAGCCATTTATGGCTCCATCTGACTGACTGTGTAACTCCAGGACTTTAGACCCTCACCTGTGACTTTTCATTGAGCACTAGCCTCATCTTTCCATGCAATTCAGAGGAATCCCCTAAATCCCAAATCTTCCCCAAAAGCCTCCTCTTGGGAAAGGAACAAGGACAGAATTTCAACTCATAACCCCCCTTTTCCCACCTTTGCTAACAATTTTCATTCTGCTAGATCTCTGTTTCCCACACCCTTGAGTTCTGAGAAAGGATGAATCTTTGGGAAGGCCATTTGATCATGTGTGGAAGGAGTGGGGAAGAATTGAAACTCAGTTGTTTCAACACCATAGATGGTTCATGAAAAAGCAGCTGCTTGGCATGTGTGCAGCCCACATACACAACATGTGTTTACCCATATGTAAATATGTATAGCTGAAGCACCCTCTAGTGGAACACCAGAGAAGCTCTTGTTTTCTTGAGAAACAAACTCACCCTCAAAAATTTTTTTTAAAAAAGGAGTAGTTTGAAATCTTATCTGGCCAGAGCATCATGAGAACCGAGAGCACAAATCTATAAGGTCGATAGGATCTTTGCCTCATGGTACAATAATTCCAGGGTCTGCATGATCCACTGGGGTGTTGGAGGCACTTTCTTAAAGGTTTCACATGGTTCCAGTGCTCCGTAAGGTGTAGAAAAACTATGTTTACAGGTCACGACTGCCCCAAAGGAAGATTTTATAAGTCCCCATAGGTTTCCCATAGTTCAAGAAGCTGTCCATCCCTATTTCACATGTGTGAGACAGATATGGATCATTCACTATCAAGACAAATGAACTGCTAGAGGAAGAAGACAACTTTATAGCCCTATCCTACTTTTGTACACTAAATATATTCAAAACTGAAAACTGAAAGACTAAAACAAAAGCAATAGAGATTAAACCATAAAAGAAACTCTTAATAAATTTTATTGCATAAAAATAAAGATTTCCCTAATAACCCCCTCCTACCTGTTTATCTCCTATTGATTCTATCTCTCTGGGGAACCCTGACTAATACAGATGCCAAGCTCCCATGAATGAGTCAGTTCTACAAGTAGATGTGGATTGATCTACTTATATGAAGTGACAAACAAAGATGTTGAGGGTTTCCACTCCACTATCTTTTTAAAACTAAGGATCTGTGGGAGAAATGTTCCTCAAGCTCTAGAACCAGCTGGTGTAGTAGCAGAGGAATTGACCTCCCTTTGTCCTCTGAGTTTCTGTCAGAATGTACACTCCCTGGTTCTATTTACTATGCCAAAGCTACTGAGATGTCTATAAAGATGTCTATTGCACTACAGAGGAAGAAAATCTGGCCCATTTTCCATCTCTCCTCCTCCTCCTCTTTCTCTTCCTCCTCCTCCTCCTCCTCCTCCTCCTCCTCGCCCTCCTCCTTTTTTTTTCTGGTACTGGGAAATTAACCCAGGGGCATTCTACCACTGAGCTACATCCCCAGCCCTTTTTACATACTTATTTATATTTATTTATTTTTGAGACAGAGTCTCGCTAAGTTTCCCCAGTTGGACTCCAAGTTGTGATTCTCCTGCCTCAGCCTCCCAAATTGCTGGGATTATAGGCATGAGCTATATTTTTCATTTTTTTAAAGAAAGAATTTGAGACAAATATAATTTTTCCCTCTACTGAAGGTGAGATCATTAACAGGGGAAGGACAAGAGCATAATGAATTTCCTGAAGAACAAGGTGTTCACTCTTATTCTCTACTAGCCACGTTTCTGCATAAATCCTCAATAATGCACATTTTTTAAAGTCAGGTGTTTTGAGTATAATGTACATATAGGTTTTAATATGTGCAACCTTATGTATAAAAATTCACCTTTTTAAAGATGTAATTGAATAAGTCTTGACAAACAGGTAGATCACTCATAGAACCCTCCTGTCACTTTGGAATTTTCCTCCTTTCCCCACCACCCTCAGTCTCTGGTAACCACTAATTGTTTTTTTGGTTTTAATGTTGTACTTGGAAATAATTTTGAACTTACAGAAACTTGCAAAGTCAGTTCATAGAGTTCTCACACACCTGTCATCCAACCCTCTCTGTTAACAACTTACAATAGCAGGATGCTTGCAGAGCCATTTCTTACAAAACTAAGAAGTCAACACCAGTAAATTACTATTAAGTAGACTACATATGTTATTTATATTTCACTTTTTTCACTTTTCTATTAATGTCATTTTTCTGAACCACATACCCATCCAGGATCTCACAAGCAATTTAATCATCATGTTTCCTTAGTATCTGATCTGTGACAGCTTTTCATTCTTGTGTTTCATGACTTTGATACTTTGTAAAAGTACTGGCTAGGTGTTCTGTAGTATCTTCCCCAATTTGTATTTTTCTTGTGTTTTCTCATGATTAGACTGGGGTGTAACCCATTTGGAGGATAAATATCACAAAGGCGAAGTACCGTCCTCATAGCATCAAACCAAGGGCGTGTTGTATCCACATGACTAATTGGTGATGGTGACCTTGCTCACATCCCAGTTTTCTCCATTTCAGTTATTTTTTCACCTTTCAGACTTTATTCATTGGAAACAAGTCTGGCTCGCCCTCCAGGGAAGGGGAATTAAATTCAACCTCCTATGGGTAGGAGTGTCTACACATGTTAGAGATCTGAAGGCCAGTCTCCTCCCTGTGCCTGGTCTTTTTCCATGAGCCTGTAAGTTCTGTAAAGAAGAATCCATAGGTACCCATGACCTCCATTATGAAGATGGCTCCCCTGGATTCTATACTGTCACTAGAGCACACATTTGACCTTTGCAGTTCTTCAAATTGAATCCTTCATATCTGCTTAGTGCCCTGGGGTCTCTTCAGCCTAGGTTCTGCTTAGCTGAGGAGTTCTCTCCCATTTCTCCTTGGAAGACTGTCTTTTCTTGGATTTCAGCCCATTTGGTTGCCTGCAACCTCATATTTCTAATGGTTTCAATTAGAACTCTTGTTTATCAAACTTTTTACTTGGTAAGGTGAGGTTGACCTTCTTCTCAGCTTTCTTCCTGGAAGTGGAACTTGACGTACTGAATTTTGAAAGCAATCCTCTCTCCTCTGAGTACAAAGTGAACTCTAAAGGCTGCATTACTGCCCAGGACTGTCTCAAAGTAATGAGGACTTTGGGGACTGATTGGAGCCATTTACAAAAAAGAATGGTCAGGTTCAACTCCAAGCAGAAGCTTCCAGAGTGTCTCTCTCTTCTTCTCTCATCCCTCTCCCCTACTCCTCACTTGCCTGAGGCACATCTCTCCAGGTAGCCCCATGTCATAAGTCTGCCACAGCACCCACCAACTGGGTTCATCTATTCCCATTATAGCACCTTGGCATCCTCCAAACCCTCCTGAACTAACAAATGATAAATAAGTGCCTGCATTTGGTGGTGTCTACAGTGAAAGCCCAGCTAACCGCACACACGTATGTCTCTGAATATTTCATTATGTCACATACTCACTCCTTTATCGATTCGCTCAACAAGCAGCAAATATGGCAGAGATTATGTGGCAGAAAGTTTGGGTACAATCCTATAGGAACAACTTAACATTCATTGATCTACAAGAAGAGGCTAGAGGGCTGGGCTCAGCTGGTGGAGTGCTTGCCTCTCATGTACAAGGCCCTGGGTTTAATCCCAGCACCACACACACACACACACACACACACACACACACAAATGTGGAAGAAGAGGCTAGACATCAATGATCTTTGAGTGTTTTTCAAATATGTAGTTACTTTCATAATCAATAAACCTTGTATCTAAAAAGCCATTATACAGTTCCACTGGAGGCTCATAGCAGTCCTATGAAGTAGATAAAAAATTAAAGCTCAGACAAGTTCAGTGCTTGCCCAATGAGTGCACTGTAAGTATCAAGCAAGGTCTTGAAGTCTTTTGATTCCACATATGATGTTCTAGCTGCTTCGATGTGTTGCCTGTCAGGCTTGCATGCATCAGATATTTTGTAAAAGGAGTTTATGTTCAAGACCAAATGTGTCCTATTTAAACTGAGAATCATCTCCACCCAAGTATAGGAGGATACTAGATACTCCAAGATGATTGGGTGCAATTGATTTGGGTCCAGGCCTAAATTAATCTAGTTTTCCATTCTTGGTCCCTTTGCCAGCTCTTTCCTGTTCACGGTATTCTCAAAGAATGACCATGGGACCCAGTAACCCAAACTATCTGTTGCACTTTTAGGAGCTGGCAACCAAGTCTCATTACTACAAGCTGAGAGGAATGTCCACTGCCTAGCTTCTTAAGCAATGGAGAACGAAAAAGCCCACACAAATTTACAAAAGGCCATTTTGAACCTTCTCAAGGAGTTGGAATTAAGGAACAGCAGTACAACAAGTCCAGATTTCCACATGAACAAAATAAAGTGTCACTTTCCCATGTGCCACTCTGTACAGCCATCCCTGGGGAGGTCATACGCAATCTCCAGAGCAGGTACCACTCCAGCTATGTTGGAACTTCAGAGAAAAACCGGGTCAGCAGATCAAATTATCCCCAAGCAAATTTACTCAAATGCTAGCAAAACAAAATTTTTTTTCATTCAGTACATTGGTCATTGGAACAAGAAAGCTATTGCTTGTTCATTGCATCTGTAGGACACTTTTGGTATTTACCATTAAAAGCAAGATCACTGTCCTAGCAGAAGATAAACAGAGACAAGATCGATTTTCTTGATTTTCACATAGAGCAGTAATCATAAAACTGTAAGCTTTTCTCTGTGATTTGAAACTAACAAAAAAGTAAGTTCTTGGTGGTCAGGCTTCATCTTTGGGGATGAATGGTACATAATCCAGGAAGCTGTTTAGCAAAATGGATTTGCCAGCTTTCAATGTTTGTCCTGAAGGAAACATTCACTGAGTCAAAACATTTACATTGTAAAATCAGGAGAATGTGTCAGCCTACCCCCGAGGTAATGTCACAACATCTTGACAAAACATATGCCACAATAAAATTATATCAGTGCAAAATTTAAAAAAAAAATCAGTGGTTATATTTGTCTGTATGTGTTATACACCTCCGCCTAAACTTTAGTTTCCTTTACTGGAATAAAAACTTTGCAAACAAAATAGGAGCAATAAATTGCTTCTAATAAAAGTGAAATTCCTGAAAAGTTTATTTCAAATAGACAAGAAAATCTTTGTAACCTAACCCATTATTTCATAGATGGGTCGTGACTCAAACTATATGCCCTGTATCTTAATTTGTTCTTCAGAGTAAACTGTATTTGCAAGAAATGTGTTTGGAATCCTCTTTGAATCCTAAATTCATAAGCAGGAAAGGTTTATAAGAGATGTATGTGTTCTGTGTACATTGAACACACACAAAAAAATGAAAACCCTGAAGAGAAACAAAAATAAATCTTCTTAGATTGGTTGGACATAGAGCTGAGAACACAGAGCCCATCTCTCTACTCTCCTACACTCCTTTAGGCGCTTCCAGGAAATTCTGAGGTAATACAGTATTCTGCTTGCAATATGGAACAGTTGCTTAAATGTAACTGCACTAACCTATCTGTAAAAGAGATATTATACCTATCTGCTAGCAAAGATAAATGACCTCCCCTTACTGCCTAGGAAGAAGTTAAGTGAGCTGAGGTTCTATGCTCCGGTTTGTGTTTGATGTACTACTGCCTTTAAAGACTATAGTAAAATTGTCACAGTCATCACACACCTCCAGGTCACTCCTCATACCATGAGGATTTTAGCACTGGATTTACTCTCTCCTCCTCAATATGATCTCTGATATCATTCTTGGTGATTTTAGTATCCATGTAGATGATTCTTTCAAAACCCTATCTTCTCATCTTTGACCTCCACCAGTCCCATGATATTCATATTTCCACCCCATTGTCAGCCAATCCATTCTCATGGCCATTTCCTAAATTGAGTTAGTGTCAATAAAATTACCCTTTTCATCATCTCAGTTTTGTTCATCTCACTCTGAACAAATCTCCTATATTTCTATCTCCCTCCTAGTACGCTGATTTTAACAGGTCTTCAACCCCATCAGAGTGCTAATCCATTGGCTACATTTTACTATCCCTCTACACCCATATGGCCTCATTTTCCTCCTCTCCCAGCTTAAAGTGCCTGGTCATGGTCTTACTCACTACCTCATCCCCAGCAAAAAACACCCTGCTTCAATCCAACCAGCACCAAGCAGCTGACTGTAATGGAAGGAAAACACACAACTACACTGATTAGCCTTGCTGTGAATGCAGGAGCACAGAATTCTGATGTTGTTTAGAGGTCCTGACACAGTCAGGTCCCAGTCCCAGTCTCTTAGATGACTCTCCCATGGCTCTTCCTTTCTTCTGCCTCACTTTCTCTTTCAAATGATAGTTTTGCTTCTTCTTCCACTAAAAAAAAGAATAGAAATGACCAGAATCAATTTCCCACCCATTTCCACCACCAGAACCTCCAGCCTACCTCTCTGTACCTAGGTACTCTGACTTCTCTCCAGTGAAAATGGCGTGTGGCCCGTGCTCTACCAGAAGCACCCCCTCTGCATCAGTATTTGCTCCTGCCCTCTTCCTACTCTGCACACGGCTCTTTCAGTCCCCATCTCTCCCATATCCCTCTCTTCTCATTCCCTTCAGAACATGAAGACACAGTGATCCCTCACTGAAAAACAACTTCTCTTGTCTCCCTATTCTCCTCCAGATACTGCCTTGTTTCTTTCCTTACGAAGTTTTCTAAAGAGTTTTCTGTTTCTGTTTCCTCTGCTTCCATTCTTTCTTAAATCCACTTCAGTTAGGCTGCTGTCTCTTTCACTCCACCCAAACTGTTTCTGTTGAAGTCTCCATGGAACACCATCTTGCCAAATCCAAGGATAATTTCTTACCAACCATTTAACTGAATGTATCAGCATTATTGGGCAGTAAATCACTTGCTCCTCCTAGAAATGTTCTCGAAAGCCTCCAAGACACTATTCTCTCCCTGGTTGTCTTCCTACATCATCAGTCACTCTTTCTGAGGCTCCTTTTGCTGGTTCCTCCTGTTTTACACTTTGTGTTTTTCTGTTCAAACACTAGAGTGTCCAAGGCTGAATCCTCAGATTTCTTCTCTTCATTGTCTTCACTCTTTCCCCAGGTGATTTTATCCTCTCAGGATTTAAGTTTCATCTGTATTCTTATGCATCCAAAATATATATGTAAGCCCAACTCTAGGTTTACATATTCAACTGTCAATTAGACATCTCTGCATGGATCTATAAGTATCTCAAGTTTAACATGTGCCAAAACAAATCTTTATGTTTCTCTACTCCTTTCTGCTGTTTTCCACATCTTGATTGTCAAAAACTCCAAGCTTCCAGTTGCTGAGACCCCAACCAGGACTTCTCTTTCTCTCCTGGAACTAGTGGAAGAAGAGACACAGATTACTGGAACAGAATAGAGAGTCCAGAAATATACATATGTGTGTGTGTATGTATCTATATATGTCTCTCTCTCTCTCTATATATATATATATATAATATCTCTCCATATACATACATACATATATATGTATATGTAAAAGCCGATTAAAAAAAATGATGAATTTAAACACAGACCTTAAATTCTTCATAAAGGTTAACTCGAAAGTGACCATAGACTTAATGTAAGATGCAAAAGTATAAAATTCCTAGAAAATAACACAGGAGAAAACCTAAATGACCTTGGGTATGGTAAAGAATTTTTAGATATAACATCATAGGCACAATCCATTAAAGAAATAATTGACAGGTAAAACTTCATTAAATTAAGGATTCTGCTTTGTAAAAGACAAAATCAAAAGAATGAGAAAACAAGCTACAGACTAGGAAAAGATATTTTCAAAAGAACACATCTAATAAAGAACTGTTATCAAGACTAAATAAAGATCTTCTAAAACTCAACAATAAAAATGTTTAATGACAAATTTAAGAAGTCAGAACATCTGAACAGGCACCTCACAGAAGATGTACAGATGATAAGAAAATAAAGGAAGTCTAACATAACATGTCATGAGAGAACTGAAAATGAAAACTGAAAGATGCCATTATAAAACAATTCAAATGGCCCAAAATCCAAAATGCTATCTACCCTGAATGCAGCTGAGGATGTGGAAGAGCAGAAATCTTCACACACTGCTGGTACAGAAGCAGAATGGTGTCCCCACTTTGGAAAACAGCTTGGCAGTTTCTTAAAAAATTAAACATAGGATCCACAATAGTGCTCTTTGATATTTAACCAAATGGACTGAAAACTTATGTTCACAAAAAACCCGCACACAGATGTTTAGAGTACCTTTAAAATTTCCCAAACTTGAAAGCAACCCAAATGTCCTTTAGTAGGTGAATGGATAAACTATGGTACATCCATTCAATGGATATTATCTACTACTAAAAAGAAATTAGCTATTGATTTATAAAAAGATATAGAAGAAACCTAAATGCATACTACTAAATGAGAGAAGCCAGTCTGAAAATCATACAAACTGTATGATTCCAACCACATCACATTCTGGAAAAGAAAAAACCGTGCAGACAGTAAAAACATCTGTAGTTGCCAGTTATTAGGGAGTAGGGAGAGATGAATAAGCAGAGCACAGAATAAAACGAGTCTGCATGATACCATGGTAAATGGTGAACACATGTTGTACATTTGTCAAAACCCATAGAATGTACACCACCAAGAATGAACACTAATGTACATGATGAACTTTGGGTGATAATGATGTGTCAATATAAGTTCATGGATTATAACAAATATACCACTCCAAGATGGGATGTTGATAGCAAGGGTGCAGGGGCTATAGGGAGATTCCACTTTCTGCTCAATTTTGCTATTAACCTCAAACTTCCTTTAAAGATTTTTTAAAATATTTTTTTAGTTGTTGATGTATCTTTATTTTATTCATTTTTTATATGTGGTGCTGAGGATCAAACCCAGTGCCTCATGCATGCTAGGCAAGCACTCTACCACTGAGCTACAGCCCCAGCCCTCCTTTAAAGATTTTTAATTAAATAAAAAGCTGGAGCCTAGACCTCTCCTCTTGAGTGCAGATAAAACTTAGAGATTTGCTTCTAATGAAGAAAATGTGGTAGAAATGCTATGTGTTTTCCAAGGATGGGACAAAAAAGGAATAGCTCCTAACTGACTCTTACCTTCTTGGATGGATCACTCACTCTGTGGGGAGCCACAACATGACAATGTTGAAAGGACACTGAAACAGCGAATGGAAAGTTTCCTGTGGAGAGAAACTGAAGCTTCCTACTGACCCTGCACCAACTTGCCAACCTTGTCAGGGCGCCATCTTGAAGCAGGTCTTCCCGCCCCAGTCAAGCTTTCAAATGACTGAAGCCCACGTTTTTATCTTGAGTGCAATCACTCCTCTAGGCTGCTCCTTAATTCCAGACCCACAGAAACTGAAAGATGATCAATGTTTATTATTAAAATTTTAAGATGCTGAATTTTGGGGGTAATTTGTAGGCAATAATTCATAATGAATACAACCCTCATTAACTGACCATTGTCTCCTATTGTATTTTTCTGCATGAAATAGCATGAAAGTGGATATAAAACTGGGTTTATACCTAATCAAGTTTTCAATACAAGAAGATAATTTAATTAAATATAATAACAGTTAAAAGCATAAAGATAATTTTGACTATAATAAAAATCCCAAATTAAAATGACTTAAAAATTAATGTATGTATTGGCTCCCATACCTATAAGCCCCAAAATAGGGTGGACTCTAGAGTTTATTTGTCTAAAGGATTCTGTTCCATCACTCTGTGGATTTCTTGCCTCAAAACTCCACTCAATCAACCTCACCCTCATGCTGAGAAACAGGATGGCTACAGCAGTTCCAGCTCTACCTTAGCACATGTCTGTATCACCCTCCCCCCCAAAAAAAGTGTCACTTCTGGATGCTTGCCCAGAAGACAGAAGAAGAATTTTCTTTGATCATCTCATTGCCCAGAATTGGGTCATATGGCTCTTCCTGCTCCATCACTCGGAAGGAGGGTGGGATTAACTGCAGGTCACTCAGGGCCACCCCTGCAGTTGAGGGTGGAGTCAGCTTTGCTGCAGAGCTGGACTGGGTCTGGAAGAGGTGGGAGTGTCATGGAGAAGAAAGAGGGCATCCAAGTTGGTTAGGCCACCAACAGCAGTGTTCATGAGATGCAATGAAACAAACAAACAACAGCCATTTTAACTTCTGGTTCCTGAAGGAGACATAGGAAAAAATAGCTAATAAACTTCTGCAAAACCTTGACAACAGCACAGTTTATGATGTTCCCATAGGCTTTACTTTGTAGCTGACATTTTCTTTCATCTCTGGTGGTTCCTTTTCTTTCTTTGCTTTTTTTTAATGTGGGGTTTTATTTTGTTGTTGTTGTTTGTCGTTGTTAGAGGATTTAGAATTCAATAAATACTTCAGATTATTAAAGGAATCTAAAGCTTTAATAAAGCTCTAAGCTTATTTATAAGTCATTTTGGTGGCATGGGGGAGGGGAACAAGGCTCAGAAGAGTCTCTTCATAACACAGGTTAAAATACGCATTCTTTTCTGAGCCGGGGAAACTTCACACCAGGCTGTTCTTCATGTTATTGGGTGGCCTTTAATATCTTTGAAATATGGTATAATTAGTAGCCTGAACCTTACTCTAATGTTTATAGCAGCACTTTGTCAAACTGGGTTTCAGATCATATACAAATTCTGACACTAGAGGGAGTGCATAATGTATTACAGAAAGAAAAAACATACTCCTAATAAATTCAAGGTAAAAATGCAGAGTAGCAAGACAAGACCTTCATTATTTTCTGTCCTCCACCCTCACCTTTCCCATCTCCCTCCCCCCCAAAAATCACAGAGGCATCTTTCCTCCTTGGACCTGTAGTTTGAATTGGTAGGAGGTTGATAGGTTGGTGAAAGAACTGTAAAAAGAATGCTTTATTTTTGGAGTCTTTCTAATGTTTTCTTTTCATAAAAAAGATTGAGACACACTGTTTCCTTCTTCCCACACAGTAGATGGCAAAACTTACATTACTCCTTACTGCTTCATTCTGTTTCTGACTCGGTTGAGATGCCTAACCATGCAGTAATATCACTTTAAAAATGAAAAGGCCAGAGGTTTACTACTTGCTTAGAAAATGTAGTTTAGTCTTCAGAAAGTCAGGCTGAGCATCTTTCTGTAGCATTCAGGTTTATCCTTCATTCCTTTCCTGAAGGTGATGCTCTGATTTTTAAATAGCAAATGCCAAACAATTAATAAATCATACTTAAGGCATTTGTATTTTCCAATGTCAGAAGTTGTCTATGCTCTAACAAAATGGAATGTCTTATGCCTGAACACATGTAAGTGACTGCAAATATGACGGAGCTATTCACCCAGCAACAGAACACAACTGAAAAGGCAAATGATAATACCATTTGGCAGGACCCAACCATTCCTGATAAATGTGATAACTGCTGCATGCTTTTCTGTAGCCTTTTTGTATATTCATTATACATCCCATGACTTTCTTAAATCCATCTTGTACTCACATACATCTTTGAGTTACCGGTAAATTGTCTCTTTAATGCAAATGAAAATTAGAAAAATTTAAAAGCAGACTCATTATGAAAAATCCTGGACTTGGTCCAGGTGAGTTGAAGGACCTATAAAAATGACACGTCCAGAACCACATCACTCACTTCTAAGGGACCAAAGCGTATCTCTGACTAGGGCATGGTTGTACAGACTTACCTGACAGAGAGGCTTTGGGTTAATGGTATTTCACCATAATGTTTTGGAAAGCTAAACCAGTTTTCAGACCATGGCATGTTATTTTTTGTGTTTTTGTTGCAATGATTTTTCATTCAAAACACACCAAGTAAACTCACCAGGAAGAGTGCTACTTCAACATAATCATTTCAATAAAAAAAAAACAACTCAAGAACTTAATGCAGCTACAAATGTCATATGCAGCAAATTTGAATTGCTCCCTTTGATTGGATGAACTCCAAATATTTTGCTTTGGTGCATCCACCAAATGACAGGGATGAGAGGGTGGCACATTCTATGGGGCTTTAGTGTGTGGTGCTCATGGCTTGATTTCTGCATGTTCTCCAAGGCCTTCCTCTTTGTGTTGCACTACAGGTGTTTTCCTGTGCTTTTGCTTTATCACTAAGCACCTTGAGTGCAATCGCCTGAGCTGATCATTTGCCTGGCCCCCGTGTTCCGCACCCTGCACTCTTCTCCACCCACTACTCCCTCCTACACAGACTTCTCTTCCTTCCCTGGTGAATACAATGCATTTTTATCACATTTCATCTACGAATTACATTTATTCATTTTCCAATTTTATATATTACTTAGGTAAGTTTGCCTTTAGCATTCAACTGAATTTTCTTTTCACATGTGAAATTTGGTTAGTTATCTTGGATTGGGATAAAATTGACCATTTCTCATTTAAAATGAATGAAAAAAATTTTTAACAGATTTTCACTTAGTGGTAGGGTTTTCCCGAGTGAGTTTAAGACAGTTAGCAAGGAATAAATGATGCACAGACACTGAATTGGGTAAGTCTGGTGAACCCACTGGCTCTTCCATGTACCCTAGGAAGCGATGATTCTGGAAGAGACCAGATTAAATATGCTCTGTATTCATGATTAGAATTAGTAACAGTGTCTCAATATAGTTGGCAGTGTCCAGAGTTTCTGGAATGTCTCAATTCAGAATCTCTGGGAAAATTGGGAGATACTTGGATAGCCTGACAATCCCCACAGAGATCTTTGGTGATTTTAAAAAAAATTCTAATTGACAGATCATAATTGTAAATCTTTATGGGGTACAGTGTGATGTTTGGTGTAATGATCATAGATCAGTGTATTTAGCTTATCCATCATCACAAACATCTATCATTTCTTTATGATGTAACATTAAAAATGTTACAATATTGTTCATTATAATTGCCCTTCTGTGATAGTGTACCAGATATGCCTTTCTACACATTAACCAAACTCTTCTAATTCTCCACTCTCCTCTACTATCCCCAACCGCAAGTAACCATTACTCTGTTCTTCACTTCTGTGAACTTAGCCTAAAAGACTCCCCGTATAAGTATTTGTCTTTCTGCAGCTGGCTTGTTTCACTTAACATTATGATATGATCTCTAATTCCATCCCCAGTGCTACAAATGACAGGATTTTAGTCTTTTTATGGCTGAATAATATTTAATTGTACATATATGCCACATTTTCTTTATTCATTTTATTTATTTATTTATTTATTTATTTATTTATTTATTTGTTTATTTATTTATTTATTTATACCAGGGATTGAACTCAGGAGTACTTGACCACTCAGCCACATCCCCAGCCCTATTTTGTGTTTTATGTAGAGACAGGATCTCACTGAGTTGCTTAGTGCCTCACGGTTGCTGAGACTGGCTTTGAGCTCACAATTCTCCTGTCTCAGCCTCCCTAAGTGCTGGGATTATAGGCTTGCACCACCATGCCCCACTTATCCATTCATTTTATGATGACAATTCTACATTGAGTCTATATCTTGCTATTGTGAATAGTGCTATTAATAAACATGGGTGTGCAGATATCTCTTTGGCATACCAATTTTTTAAAAAGTTTTTTAAAAAATACTTTTAATTGTAGATGGACACAATACCTTTATTTGATTTATTTATTTTTATATGGTGCTGATGATCAAACCCAGTGCCTCACATGTGCTAGGCAAGTGCTCTACCACTGAGCTACAACTCCAGCCTGGCATACCAATTTTATAACCTTTGGATACCTACCCAGTTATGGGACTGCTGGATCATGTGGCAGTTCTATTTTTAAATTTTTGAGGAACTTCCGTACTGTGTTCTGTAATGGAGCTACTAATTTACATTCCTGTCAGTGGTGTATTGTAGTTCTTCACATCTTTGCCAGCACTGATCTTGTTGATAATAACCATTCTTACTGGAGTGAGATAATGTGACCCTGAGTTGCATGCAAACCCATATGTATATATATATTTTCTTTTGTTGCTTGTACTTTTATGTTCTTGTCCCTCAAATTCTTGTCTTTAGTGATTTTTAAAAAATTATTTCATTTTTCTTTTTATTCTTTACAAACATTAGATTGCAACTTTGTTGATGTTCTATTTCTAAACTAAATTTGAATATCAAGTTTATTCATGGGGGAAAAGGCACACTCATACATTGCTGGTAGGACTGCAAATTGGTGCAACCAATCTGGAAAGCAGTATGGAGATTCCTTAGAAAACTTGGAATGGAACCACCATTTGACCCAGCTATCCCACACCTTGGTCTATACCCAAAGGACTTAAAAACAGCATACTACAGTGACACATCCACTTCAATTCACAATAACTAAACTGTGGAACCAACCTAAATGCCCTTCAATAGATGAATGGATAAAGAAACTGTGATATATACACACAATGGAATATTACTCAGCAATAAAGGAGAATAAAATTATGGCATTTGCAGGTAAATGGATGGAGTTAGAGAATATCATGCTAAGTGAAGTACGCCAATCTCAAAAAACCAAATGCCAAATGTTCTCTCTGATGAGTGGATGCTGATCCATAATGTGAGGGAGGACACAGGAAGAATGGAGGTACTTTGGTCACAGCAATGGGAGAGGAGAGGAAGCATGGGGACAGTAAAGATGGTGGAATATGACAGACATCATAGCCCTAGCTTTATGTGTGACTGCATGTATATTGTGATTCTACATCACATAAAACCAGAGAAATGAAAAGTTGTGCTCCATCTATGTACAATGAATCAAAATGCACGCTGCTATCATGTATACCTAAGTAGAATAAATTAATAAATAAAATTACATTTAAAAACTTTATTCACGCAATATTTGTTTTCAAAATTCAATGGTATAATTTTTACATGTAAAATTTTATACTATTTGATACCTGAACACCATGATTTCATGTATCCTCTGTATAGAATTCAAATATTTATGAAAAATCTCCCAAGAGAATGTTTGCCTATGTGGAGGCTGATTAGAAGTAACACAACCCTAGAAATCCAGCCTGGCTCAATTTTTTATCTTTGATCTTTAGTTATATCCAAAAATCCACACATACAATGGAATAGACACCCCAAACTAGCACGTATTCCTTATTAGATGCATTTTGTGAGAAATGATTTTTGAGATGTTAAGGAAAACAACACTATTTTCCAAAATAAATCTAATTTGGAAATGGATCCAAGATTGTGCCATATTCAGGTCTTCAAGAAAAAGATGGAAAGAAGCAAAGAGCAATTGTTCTTTCTGAAAATGTAATCAATGGTGGTAAAGAAATACTTTTGTTGACATAGAATGATGTTTATAATATGTTGTTCAGTGAAAAGGGCAAGTGACAGAGTCTATGTTTTTCTTAGAGAAAAAGGTATGTATGTAGCAAATTATCTCTGTATATTCTAATTACAGGTGTTGTTATTATTTTCTTCCCCTTCATATATTTTCCTAAGTTTTTGTGAAATAAGTAGGTATTAGTTATTTGAAATTTTATGTTTTGGGGCTTAAAAACTCTAATGGATAGTAACAGCTTGATGTTTCTTTTAAGTGAGGTTTGTACCAGTAAACTCAACGCTGCCAGCACACAGAATCACCTGGAAAGGGAGGTTCAAAATTAGGACCCCACCCTGTGAAAAAGGGTGGGATCAATGTGTTTGGGGAAGGGGGGGGCCAGTGCTTTTGTGGATGTTGTTAAGGTCCCTAGATGATTCTAATAAGTCGTCAAGGATGAGAATCATTGGTTTCAACTTCATTGGTCATTGTTTATGATGAGATTGACAAGCAAATATGACTTGAACTCATTTCCATTTCAATTTATCCTTGAAATTACCAAGTAGTGCTTAATTTAAAATCATGGGTTTTTATAGTTGGAAGAAAACTTCCATTAGTTCTGATCAGCAAATGTGTTGACTTCCTACTACGTGCTATTGCTTGCTAAATGTCATGGGGTTGAGGTTGAATAATACTCACTTCCTGCCCTTATGGAATGTCTGAGTCTGTTTGAGGTTACTATAACTGAATACCACAGACTGAGTAATTTGTAGAGGATAAAGGTTTATTTGGTTCATGGTTGATTTGGTTGTGAGGCTCAAGATTGAGTGGCTGCATCTGGTGAGGTACCTCTTGCTGAAGGGGATTCTGAAGAATCCTGAGACGGCACAGGACATGAAATGGTGAAACAGAATCACTTAGCGGAAGTCCGTCCTCCTCATCTTATAAAGCTTCTGTTCCATTGGATTAGGGCCCCACCCGCCGTTATGGTCCTGTTTAATCAGAATTACCTCCCAAAGGTCCCATCTTCAGATACCATAGTTGGATTAAGTTTCCACTCTCTTAATACCTCACAATGGGGATTAAATTTCAATGTGAGTTTTGGTGAGGACATTCAAGCCATGGCATGAAGATTTTATCCTAATGAGGAAAACCCACTATGAATAAATCACTTCAGTATAAGGCCATTAGTTATATGATAGAAAAGTGTACACAGAAAACTGTGGGGTGTGGTGAGAGGCACTCACTGGGGGGTTTGGGGCTGTCTACCTAGAGGAAAGGATCATGTGGTGTCCAATTAGTGGGCCCAAGGTCATAAAACCAAGTAGGTGGGGAATCAGAAATAGAACCTTGTTATCCAACACCAAATCCCATACTATTTGATAACTTGACAAGCTGGGACAAATGATCTAACACGAGGGTGCAGAAAACACCCTCCCTTCCAGAATATGCCCTCCCTATAATCCATATCAACATGCATACAATAAACCACAAAAATATCGACCTTGAGATTTTATTAATGAAGGCAGCCCTCTCAGGCAGTATGACCTGGCACAAAAGTTGTGAGATGAAAGGCATTAGGAAATTTGCAAACCAAATGGTTCATTATGTATGATACTGTACTTGCAAACAAGATTAGGTTGATTATGCACTATAAATAGCATTTTAAGAGACTCCTTCAAAGCCAACTGGGCTGAAATCTTGCTAGTCAGGCTTTTAAAGTAAAGGTTACTAAACTGCTAAACAGATGAAGCCTTGGGGTCAGAGCTCAGCAGCCCAGTGCAGCTCTAGAGAGCAGGGATTCTGCTCATAATTGTCCACTGTGACGTCTTCTCACCAAGGATTTTCCACTCGAACACAACAACCACTGCCCTTCTCTCATGCCAGGACAGAGCCAGTGCTGCAGCCTGAGACAACCTTGACCTCACAGGGCCACTGCCTGGCCCAGGAGGACACTGCATTCCCAGGACAAGGAAGGAGAGGTGAAGGCAAGCTTTCAGAATCACCAGAAGGCCTGAACAGCAAATGTCACTTCTGTCAGCTTTGCTGTGCTTATTCCGGAATGAACCTGTTTCATCGTATAATCTTTTGCCCTCCTGTCTCAAGAAATCCCTGCTAGTTTTTAAGAGACTGGACATTGTACCTTTTCTGAAGTGTAGAAACCACATGGTAAATGTTTAAGTGAGGTGGTATTAGTTCATCTAAGTCCAGACTGGCTGTATTTAAATGATTCACAGCTTGCTATAAGCCTTCTCATACTTCAGTCTCCTTGAAGGTTGGTTTGGGAAGACATTTCTTGTTCGTAGGATGACATTTCTTTTAAATTTTTTTTTTTTACTCCACTGTCCTCAAGCATTTCTTTCTGGAATAGATATACAATATAGCCTAAGTAAATGAAGCAATTGGAAAAGGCAGCATTAAATTAGAATCTGAATTAGAATATTTTATTGCTATGAGCACAGAATTATTATAAGGGCATCATTAACAATGTTTCCCCATATAAAGTTCCTGGCATAGTTGCTTCAAGCAATAAAGAAGAATCATTTAAGATTTGTATATCACAGCCGGGTGCAGTGGCACATGCCTGTAATCCCAGCTGCTCGGGAACAAGAGGATCACAAATTCAAAGCCAGCCTCAGCAACTTAGTGAGGACCTAAGCAACTTAGTGAGACCCTGTCTCTAAAGAAAATATTAAAAAGGGCCGGGGATGTGGCTCAGTGGTTAAGCGCCCCTTGGGTTCAATTCCCAGTATAGGAAAAGAAAAAAAAAAAGATTTGCATATCACATGTGAAGAATCAAGGCTGCTTGCTTTTTAAAAAACAAGTTAAACACATTCACCTAAAATTCTCCATTTCTTATTAATTTGCTTTAGAATGCCTTTCTTTATATAAGTAATGAAAGGAAAATTAATTCTCTCTGTTCAAATTTTCATGAATTCTGGGTGGGCTCAGTTTTATTTCTCCCATTTTATAAATGTGCTTGCCCACTCAACAGATGTGGGAAAATGTATACCATTGCTAATGAAGGTTTGCCTCATCTTAGATTTGTCATTCTCAGTTGCCACCATTTCTTTAGGAATTCATCCAGGTAGAGAGAGATGACTTCAAAAAGACAAAAGCTTGGGGCTGGGATTGTGGCTCAGTGGTACAGCGCTTGCCTCATGCGTGAGGCACTGGGTTCGACCCTCAGCACCACATAAAATAAACAAAATAAAGATATTGTGTCCATCTACAACTAAAAAAAAATATTTAAAAAAAAAAGACGAAAGCTTTGTGTGTTCTCAGCTAGCTAAAATTGTGTTGGACACCTGCCTTATGACTGCCTAATATTGTACTAGATGTAGCTATCAGGTTAACTTACGCCTCATGCCTGTGGCTTCTTTCTGTTTTTCTTTTTCTTTTTTCTTTTTTAATTAAACATGATTTTATTGCTTAAATATATAGACATACTTGTGCTACTGAGATAGGATAGAAAATAAATAAATGATGAGAAAGGAGACAAAGGAAGGGACAAGGGAAATATAACTTCCATTTAGGTCTTCCACCTTATGCTAAACCTCCACAAACCTTTCTCCCAACTCAGTTCTCTTTCTTAGGGTTCTCCAAATTTCTGTGAAATCTGTAAATCCTAGCATTACTGTAAATTCACACACTTATGAAAATTACCTTGTGCACTGTTAATTAGCCCATGTAATAAATAGATTAAGCAAAGAGAGATGTGATATTTTAAGAAACCTAATCTAAGGTACTTTGCAGCATGAACTACTAATCAGATGACGGAGACCACATCAGCCTAAGAATCCTGAGATGAACCAGACCACCATCCTATAATCATGAGACTGTGTCATCTCCACATACCCATCCATGCCCACATCTCACCAAATTTCCTTTTAAAGAAGAGTCTAAAATCCCCCAAAGCATCTCTTTCTTTCCAGATGAACCACATTCTCCCTCGAATGTGTACTCGCTGCCTTCCTAAATGAATCTGTGCCTCTAACCAACATGTCCTTAAATTCATTTCTGTGAAGAACTCATTTGTTCCTAGATGAATGGGAACTCCTTGGACCTCTTCCAATGACATCATTCGCAGAGACTGAGAATCACTCATATTTCCAATTGGGGGGGAGAACCTGCTTCATTTAATACTATCAAACCAACTGTTGAACTCAACTCTCTAACAGAATCAGATCGAGCTTAGCATCCTCAGCCTTTATGTTCCTCTCGAGATGCTTTCAGGCAGCGATTGCTTTCTTAATGCAATGGTAGGGAGCCTCAGGAAGATCAGGAGCACCTCCTTTGGACTTAAGGATTCCTAAGATTTCATTGCCTGTCATGAAATAGAGTTATGCAACACCATGTAAGTCCCTTGGGATTACCCCACCTTGAGAGGGAGACAGGTTCTTCTCAGCCAGTTGATGAATCTGCTCCTTCACATTATTGAATGTCAATGTTAGCCAGGTGCTGTGAAAGAGCAAAGCCCACTGGGACAGGCAGCAAGAATGCCACCCACAATGGCAGTGGTCTGGCAGGAAAAAGCTCATTCCTGCAATTGCTAAGGTTGCTTGTGTGTCAAGTTGAGGACAAGTTAATTTTAACTTTTGTAGTCATATAGGAGCCGGTACTCAATTGGAACTGAAGTTCACTTCTAGGCTTGAGAGGGTTGCCTTTCTTCATCTCCTCAATTGGCAATTATAAAGCAGTAGCCCATGCTTTTGGAAAAAAAAAGGGGGGGTGGGTAAGAATGTAAATTGCCATGTAAGGAATTACAGATAATTATATGGAAGAATCTCCTCTGGGAAAACATACTGCAAAGGTCTAACCCAAAGATGGTTTGGCATCTCCATTACTAAAAGGAGTTTTAAAATACCACTGAAACCCAGTAATTAAGGTGGTTTTGTTGGTCATGGTGGTGCACACCTGTAACCCCAGCTACTGGGGAGGCCAAGGCAAGAGGATTACAAGTTTGAGGTCAGCCTGGGCATTGTAGCAAGATTTTGTCTAAAAAAAAAGGACTGGGATTAGAATGTAACTGAGAGGTACAATACTTCTTTGTTCAATCCCTAGTACCAAGAAAGAAAGGAAGGAAGGAAGAAAATTTAGTTATAAACCAGTGTGGCAGCAGGGAGAACAAGAAGGCCTTAAGTTCTTAAGTTTTCTCCCCTTCCTTTTAGACAATTATAATTAAGGCTTGTTTGTGTTACCATCATATATTTATCAAAAGCCTGCATTGAATATTGAGTGTTCTACATATAAAAACAGGAATGAACCATCCTTATTTGCAGAACTCTGAACCAAACCCATATATATTTTTTCCTCACTAAACCACAGGTTTTAAAGAAAACATCTACTGAAACAGGATGAGCCAGAATTATGCTCATTTATAATTTTTTGAACTGGAATATTAATATCTTGTGGGTTAAACCTAAAGTGAATATTTAGAAGTGTTTGAAACTCTCCCATGGTCATTTGCAGGTTTGTCTTTTGTATGGTGTTTTTAGCTGGATACTATCTTAAGAAGTGATATGCCTAAACATGAAATCTGTTGTGCAAACACACAAGACAATTATAAACATATTTGAATCTGTGTTAAACTAAGCATCATGATCTAGTGAGCCTAGAAGTCTATAGGTATTATGGATCAGTTGATCTAGACAAATAAAAGCTACCCTGAAGTTTAGTGTATACATTTCTCACTGTGGTTTAAGGTATTAAATAAAAGCTTTAATCTCCCCAACCATTTTCCCATCTAGGAGAACCTGTCTCATCCCCAACCTGAGCTTATGGTATTTGTACATTGTAAATTCATCCATGACCACGGTTGATTGGACCAGTCCCTGGCATAGTCATGATGCACAGAAAATTGCTCCTTGCAGAGGAGCAAATTCTCTCACAGTCAATTTGAGCTGAGAGGCACAGCAGCTAAGTCAGATAATAGCTAAAGCAAATTGGTGATGGAACCCTGATGCAAATATCATTAGTCACTATTGGTAAGGGTTAGCTCCTGAATCCTAGAACCACAGCTTTGATTTTGGATTCTGGGAAAATCATAGTTTTCTAATAAAACACTTTTAACTGAAATTCTTAGAAAATATTTTTGTTCATCATTCTTCTGGTTTTCTCTCACCTCTTGTTTTTTCTACATCTATGCCTACTCATCTTGGTGATAGAACCAGAGAAAGAATACTCATTCTGTTTAAGGAGAGAAGAAAAGTCCTATACCACAGAAGCAGTGTTGGATGTCTGACAGCAGTAAGGCCACATAAATAAAAACGAACCACAGAATAATATAAAAATAATTTTACAATAATCTAATGACAGTTAAAAATAAAAATAAAAACCATGGGGCCAGAAACTTAGTCTATTTGTGTTACTATAACAAAATACCTTAGGCTGAGTACTTTACAAGAAAAAGACATTTATTTAGCTCACGGTTCAAGAGGTTTAAAAACATGGTGATGTCATCTGCTCAGCTTCTGGTGAATGGCCTCATGTGGCAGAAATATATATGAGAGTGGCAAGTGAACAGGTACAAAAGAGGCCAAAAGACTAGTGGTAAACTTGCTTTGTAAGAACCTGTTCTCAAGGTTACTAATCCAGTCTCTCAAGATCCTACTCACTTCTATTAGACTTAACCCAGCTTTGAGAGACCTAGCCCAGTCTCTTGAGAAAGACCATAATCCATTTATGAGGTTAAAGCCCCCATGACCTAATTATTTCTCAGAAGTCCCACCACCTCTCAACACCATTACATTGGGAATTCATTTCAACATGAATTTTGATGGAGACAAACCATTATCTAATACATAGCAGGAACCAAGAGCACATGGAAATGACTCAGAATCAATCTGTGAATAATATGGGGAAACTGGAGGCCTGTTATTCTGTGGTGCCATCTACATAGCATGGAGGCAGGCATGACACTATACTTCTCAGACTTTAATGTGCACATGAGTCATCTGTGCACAGATGTTGGTAAAATTCAGGTTCTGATTCACCAGATCAGGGGTGGGACCTACATGTCTGCATTTCTAACAAATTCCCAAGTGATGACAAAAATGTAGGCCTGGACCATACACTTAAGTAACAAAGGTATAAAAGAGCTATGCAGCTGGGCTCAGTGGCGTAAGCCTGTAATCCCAGCACTTAGGGAGACTGAGACAGGAGAATTGCGAGTTCAAAGCCAGCCTCAGCAACGGCGAGGCACTAAGCAACTCAGTGAGACCCTGTCTCTACATGAAACACAAAATAGGGCTGGAGATGTGGCTCAGTGTTTGAGTGCCTCTGAGTTCAATCTCCAGTATGAAAAAAAAAAAAAATTGGATTTGGTAGCAACTATAAACTAAATGAATAACAACAAGTAATAAGGTAACAACATAAATAGGTAAAGTGAAATTTACTGACTATAAATAACAATTAAAGAATCCTCATCATCAGATAGAAAATGATGAGACCTCAAGGTGATGAAATTTCTGGATCCAAAGTCTCCCTAAGCTTTATACATAGTATCAGAGATTTATGGTAGAGCTGATCACTCTTTAGAGGTGAAGAAGAAAAGAAGATGGTTATGAGAAGGTATTGATGATATGGACTGGAGCCCCTGTGTTTCATCAGATAGGCAAGTACAGATTAGAGTTCATTGCTTGACACTGTGAGCACATGAGCTTGGGAATATATAATCTCTACAAGGAAATTAGAGTGAAGTCATACCAAATCTATGCTATACATTTAAGGAACAAGTTGCAAAGTATCTTTTGTTTTCTCTTCTTACTGACTAAATCGTAGCCTATCTATATATCTAACTCATGATGAGTAATTGAGATTCCTCTTTCTTTAATTTAGTCCATCTGGTTACATTCTTGAAAGAGAAGAGAGAGCCCATTGGTGCTGGTCAAGGGAGATCCAAGATGGAAATTCATGCCTGAGGAGTTTGAATTTGGCTACTGAAAGCCTGTCTGCTGTACATGACTGAGGAGGAAGTAGTGTTGAGTTTGGCTCATTTCCAGGCCAACCTATTCCCGGGCCATGGAATATATTAGAGTAGATTTTAAATCTGGGAAGCCAGGATTTTATTTAAAGGTAACAGGGGAAGTGACAGTGCTTTTAACCATGCAAATATAACGAAGCTCCCAACTTAGTTATGGTTCACTTAACCTAAAGTGAACCAAAAAGCCAGGCAGTGGAGAGCATGCTGCTTTATTGACTGAATGCCATATAATGAATTTGCTTTTAAAAAAATGCATTCTGTGTTGCCTTTATTTAAAGATTTCTCAGTTAATCATCATCTTTTGCCTCTTTTCAACTAATCAAATGTAGTATCAGAAACTTCTGATTCAAGATAGTGTACTGACTTCATATTTTTATATCCTGTCCCCCTATCTGCCTGTAGCAAAAAGAAAATGAAGTCATTCATTCACTGCCACTGTATCAGACATAGTTCTTTTTTTAATATATATATATTTTTAGTTGTAGATGGACACAATATCTTTATTTTATTTGTTTATTTTTATGTGGTGCTGAGGATTGAACCTAGTGCCTCACACATACGAGGCAAGTGCTCTACCACTGAGCTACAATCCCAGCCCCAGACATAGTTCTTGATGAAAGTATTAGAGACATTGGCAAGACAGAAAAAGACTACATTCACCCACAGGGGTGAAGATAGACCATAAACAGAAGTATGAACCTGGAACTCCTCTGAGTATGGTGAAAAATGGTACGAAAGTGAAACAGAATGATCTGATAGAAAATAAACTGGATGATGAATCCACTGAAAGAGAAATTAGGAAAACTACCCCCTTCAGAATAGCCTCAAAAAAATAAAATATTTGGGGGCTGAGGTTATGGCACAGTGGTAGCGTGCTCGCATAGCACGCGTGAGGCACTGGGTTCGATCCTCAGCACCACATAAAAAAATAAAGATATTCTGTCCACCTGCAACTAAAAAAATAAAAAAAAATAAAAAAAATAAAATAAAATAAAATAAAATATTTGGGAATCAATCTAACAAAAGAGGTGAAAGCTTTTATACGATGAAAACTATATAACACCAAAGAAAGAAATTAAAGAAGACCTTAGAAGATGGGAAGATCTCCCATGCTCTTGGATAGGCAGAATTAACATTGTCAAAATGGCCCTACTACCAAAAGCCTTATATAGATTTAATGCAATTCCTATTAAAATACCAATGACATTTTTCATAGAAATAGAAAAAGCATCATGAAATTGATTTGGAAAAATAACAGACCCAGAATAGCCAAAGCAATCTTTAGCAAAAAGAGTGAAACAGGAGGCATGATAATACCAGAACTTAAATTACACTACAGAGCTATAGAAACAAAAACAGAATGGTACTGCATTAAAAAAAGACATGTAGACCAATGTACAGAATAGAAGACACAGAGGCAAACCCATATAAATACAGTTATCTCATACTAAACAAAGATGCCAAAAACATATATTGGAGAAAAGATAGCCTATTCAACAAATGGTGTTGGGAAAACTGGAAATCCATATGGAGCAAAATGAGATTAAACTCCTGTCTCTCTCTCACCCTGCACAAAAACTCAACTCAAAGTGGATCAAGAACTCAGGCACTAGAACAGAGACCTGTGCCTCATAGAAAAAGTAGGCCCAAATCTCTACTATGTCAGCTTAGGAAATGACCTCCTTAACAAGACTCCTACAGTGCAAGAAGTAAAATCAAGAATCAATAAATGGGATGGAATCAAACTAAAAAGCTTTTTCTCAGTGAAGGAAACAATCAAGATCGTGAAGAGAGAGTCTATAGAATGGGAGAAAAATCTTTAACACACGCACCTCAGATAGAGCATTAATCTCCAAGATATATAAAGAACTCAAAAAACTTAACACAAATAAATAAACAAACAAATAACCTAGTCAGTAAATGGGCTAAGGAACTGAACAGACACTTCACAGAAGAAATACAATCAATCAACAAATATATGAAAAAATGTTCAACATCTCTAGCAATTAGAGAAATGCAAACCAAAACTACACTGAGATTTCATCTCACTCCAGTCAGAATGGCAATTATCAAGAATACAAGCAATGATAAATGTTGGTGAGGATGTGGAGGAAAAGGTACACTCATACATTGCTGGTGGGACTGCCAATTGGTGCAACCATTATGGAAAGCAGTATGGAGATTCCTCAGAAAACTTGGAATGGAACCACCATTTGACCCAGTTATCTCATTCCTCTGTATGTACCTGAAGGACTTAAAATCATCATCCTACAGTGATGTAGCCACATCAATGTTTACAGCAGCTCAATGCACAATAGCTAAACTATGCAACCAACCTAGCAGCTCAATTCACAATAACTAAGCTATGGAATGAACCTAGGTGCCCTTCAACAGATGAATGGATAAAGAAACTGTGGTATATATACACAGTGCAATATTACTGAGCCTTAAAGAAGAATGAAATTATGGCATTTGCCAGTAAATGGATGGAACTAGACAATGTAATGCTAAATGAAATAAGCCAAACTCAAAAAACCAAAAGTTCAATGTTTTCTCTGATATGCAAATGCTAATTCACAATGAGAGGGCAGCTATGGAAGAATAGAGGTACTTTGGATTAAACAGAGGGGAGTGAAGGAGGGTATGGGGGTAAGAAGGATGGTAGAATGAGTCGGACATTATTACCCTATGTGCATGTATGATTACATGACTGGTGTAACTCTACATAATGTACAACCAGAAGAATGAGAAGTTATACTCCATTTATGTATAATGTGTCAAAATGCTTTCTACTGTCATGTATAACTAATTTGAACAAATTAAAAAAGGGAGAGGTCTTGTCCACCATCAGGCAGCTACTAAGTAGCAAGGTTAAAAGTTAAATATAGGAAATGTTGCTTTCATCCACTTTAGATACCGGGTGTCTAATGAAAGCTATATGAAACTTAGAAAAAAGAAAAGAAACTGGGAGTGGCTTATACTATACAGTCAGGTATGTTTAAGCTAAGACTCCCATAATAAGAAAATGATAGCTCTGAAAACAATAGAAATGAACATTAAGATGAAAATGGGATATTTTTAAAGAAAAGGTAGGCCAGGTAGACCAGTGTAACTGATCACAGTGAGAGAGGGGAAGACTGGTATAGGATGGAGTCGGGGAGGAAGGTCAGAGCAGATCATACTGATCCTGAGAGGCAGCTCCTTAGAAGTTGGTGCAGATGATGTAGGACTGGAGTTCCCAGAGACTGCAAAAAGTGGGGACCAGATGGCATAAGCCATGCCCATGGAAAGGAATTTGCATTTTATTCTAAGAATGCTGAGAAGTCATTAGACCTTTTCATGAAGGCTTGACATAATATAGGTTTGTGTTTTTAAAAGTGCATTCTGTGCAGAAGAATCCCAAATAATTTACGTAGAAGCTTTGCATTTAAGAAGGTAGAATATGACTCCCTACATCTTAAGTGCAGATAGCACACAGTGACTTCCTTCCAAAGAGCACAGGAAGGTATGAAAAAACTAACTCCAGAGCAGAGACGCCTGCAAAGGCTACCTCAGCCAGGTGATCAAGGTCAACATCAGCTGTTATGAGTGATGTTGATGGTATATAGTCTTGACATGTAATGAGACTGATGTTTTACCTGTGGTCTTCCTCCCCCAAAATCCATAAGTCCAATATAATTCTAAGAATAACATCAGACAAAACCCAATTGAAGAATATTCTAAAAAAACATCTGACCAATACTCCTCAAGGTCATCATAAATGAGCAAAATTTAACAAACACATGCAGCAAAAATGAGCCTAGGGAGACGTGATGACTAAATGTCACAGGGGATCCTGGAGCAGGACAAGAACATTAGTAAAAAACTAAGGGATTCTGAGTGAAGTATGGACTGTATTTACTAATAACGTACCAGCATTGTTTCATTAGTTGTGACATATGTACATTCCTAATTGGTAAAGTGTTAGAAATAGAGGAAACTGGGTGCAAAATGTTGGAGAACTTTCTGTACTATCTTCACAATTTTTCTGTATGTCTGCAACTTCAAAAATTAAAAGTTTGTTAAAAATGAAAACGAAGAACATTGGCTGCCACGTACAAACTGATCTCTAGGGAACAAAAGCAGAATCAGGTTCTAATTCTGATATCCTCTGTGTCCTTGAAAACCAGGATTCTCTGTGTGTTGAAAAGAAATTATAGATAAAAGAATAGCTCATACCAATGTTTCCAATTGAACTTCAGGACTGCAGAGCTTTTGCATAATCTGCTCTACCTCAGGCTAATTGGAGAATTGTTCTCTACCGAAATAAATGATTACAGGGCAAAGGCTTCTGAATTTTGGCATTTATGGAACCTTCAGACTAAGTACCAGCTTTATGCTTGATCGCCCTAAAATGATCAAGCATAAATTACCTGCTAATCAATTACCTGCCTCATATCATATTCTTAATCAATTTCAAGGTCTCGTGTTTAAAAATGAATGACTAACCAAAAAATATGAGACATATAAGGACGAGACATCTAAAGAAAATCTTCAACATGGAAGAAAGGGGCCACACACACACCAAAAAAAAAAAAAAAAAGGCAAAAGAAAAGAAGTATAACACCAAAAGGAAAAAATAATTTAAGAAACAACAAAGAACTTAAAGGAAAAACATTATTATTATCCTCAGAGATATCCTGGAGGTTATTGTATGACTAAAACATAATAGAGTGGTATGAAATAGAAATGGAGACAAATAAGGAGCGCTTACATGTGAAAAATAAAATCAAACTCATTAAAAGAGTTTTAAAACAAAATTATCTCTGAGAAACATTTTTTTAAAAGGGATGGGGAAAAAAAGACAAAAGCCATAGGGTATCAGATAATAGGAGACCAAAAAGAGAAAACAGAGGGGGGGACTTTATTAACAAGAAATGTAAAAAAATTTCCAAGATCTGAAGAAGAGGGGTGTTCATATTTAGAGAATCTACCAAGTGTCTGGCTCAACAAAATAAAAACATCCACAGCAAATTTTGAAATTTCAGAATATTGAATTTAAAGAGAAAATCTGAAAAGCTTCCTAGAGAGAAGTTACCATAGATTGTATACAAGAAACACATGTCATAATGTCCTCAGACTTTCTCAAGTTAGAAGACAATGATGACAGTCCTCAAAAGTTCGGACGAGCCAGGCATGGTGGTGCATGCCTATAACCCCAGCGGCTGAGGCAGGAGGACCAAAGTTTGAAGCTAGCCTCAGTAACTTAGTAAGGCCCAAAGAAACTTAGTGAGACCCTGTCTCAATACAAAAAATAAAAAGGGCTGGGGATATGGATCAGTGGTTAAGCACTCTGAGTTCAATCCCTGGTACCAAAACAAAAACCAATTTCCAATGAAAATAATTTTCACCTATAACTTTATACTTAACCTAGCCAAACTATAAGTCAAGTGTGATGACAAAGGTATTTTTAAACATACAAAGACTTGGAATTTTTATACCACACTCTTATCTTAGGAAATTACTTGAGGATGTTCCCCAGAACAAAAATAAGAGAGGGGTAAACCCAAGAAGGAGGCGACCACACAGAGATATCCAGTAGTCTCCATGGCGTAGCAAGAAACAAAACATGAGATTAAGGACATAGGACTGTGGGACTCAATATTAAGTTCAGATTGCATGGGTTGCCACCTTCAGCCTCCTCCTTTAAAGGACTGTGAGGCAAAGCCCTGCAGTTCTAGGGTCCCAGGACCAAGAAGATTCCTCATTGCTCTAGGAGTTGGCACCACAGAACCTTGAACTTGTGTGAAAAACAAGGGAAATTTGGAGATGGGTGTGGGTGGAAGGCAGGGAGGGATGTAAAGTTCACTTACTCCATTTTACATCCTTAATCTCATGGGCAGGCATCCTTTGTCTAAATTAAAGTCAAAGTCATCTTACTCAGTTCCAATTGTCATCTTTCTATTCCTTGAAGCTGAAGTCGTGTTTGGGGGTCTGTCTTAGTTCACAAGGGAACCAGACAGTAGTCGATACAACTCAGGAGACCACAATAAGACAACTGTGTGGCAGGTGGGAAGACCAAGCAGGGCTATTTGTAACAGGAGGACAAAGGACTTCGGGAAAGAGGAGACATGGAGTCCATGAGTATCCCAGGGACTTAATACTATCCTTAAGAATGTGAAGGTAAAAAGACACTCTAAAAAGCAAAGAAGAGTGGGAGGAAGAAAAGTAAATGTGTGTGTGTGTGTAATAAGTAGCACCTATGGAGCAGTAACTACAGGTCAGGCACTATTCTAAGCACTTGCTGTTGATGAGCTATGTAATCTTTACAACAATGTGAGCAATACAAATAATTAGAGGTACTATTAGTGAGTGGTGGCAGATTTGGCATCAAACTTTGGCAGTCTGGCTGCAGCACCCGAAGGCTATGAGACAGCTTTCTGCCAGAGACAGAAAGCATGGCCATTGTGCACAACCTGGCTATACTGCGAACAGCATTTACTTAAATAAAACAAGGACAGCAGTTTATTGATTTTCATCTTTTAGTATAAACCATAAACATGACCCCCCAAATCATGACATTCTGGCAGTGTACAATTAAAGGTCAAGTCACCACTCTGGGGAATGGAAAAAATAGAAGAAAGGTGAGGGAAAAGGTAGAGATGCGGACACTCTCCTTGTACAGCACAGGGAGTTGAGAGATACCGTCTATAATTGGTTTACACAGTTGTTGTCTGCTTCCTGCGAGTTAAATGTCAGTCCCACAAGAGCTTAGACCTTATCCAACTTGTTCACTGCTATATTCTCAGGCCCTTCAGGAATGCAAGGCACATTTTAGGCACTCAGTAGATATTTGTAGAATGACGAAGGAGGGAACGAGTGTATGAATATTATGGATCTGGAATGTACCCCAAAGGCCCATGTGTTAAAGGTTGGGTCCCAGCCCATGGCACTACAGGGAGGTGCTGGGACCTTTAAAAGGTGGGCCTGGTGGGAGGTATCCTGTCATTGGGGTTTCATCCTTGAAGGGGAAAGTGTGAACCTAAGCCCTCCTCTTTCTCTCTTTCTCATCCCAGACAGGAGGGGGAATGGTTTTACTCTCCCATGTGCTGCTTGCTGCCCTACTATTAGGGCCCTAAAAATATGTGTTGGCCTGATCATGGAATCTCTAAAACTGAGCAAAAATAAACTTTTCTCTTTATAAGTTGACTTATGTCTGGTATTTTTTTTATAGTAACAGAAAGCTTACTACACAATGAATGGTAGGACAATAATATTTTGAGAATAGTATTTAAAGTTATAAAGGTAATGAATGAGAAAATAAAAAAGATTCATTAGGAGGGAGATATGAGAATTATGAACAATGAAAGTCATCAAAATTCTCATCTAATACAGCAAAATGTCAGCAAGTAGTATCTATATTTGATAAATTAGGAAATAATGATGAAAGCATATTATTCAGAAAAAAATGTAGATAAATACAAAAAGAACTTAAAACAAGATAATTGGAATTACTGAAAGTACTACATTTGGGTGAAGGATGGGGATGACAAGTAGAGCAAAGTTATAACACATTCCAAGCTGAAAATAATTTGGAGGGACATTTAAGAAATCTCTGCAGTAGTTATTTTATTTTCTAATCTCTTGGTGATGTAATAAGACTCTTCTCCTATTTCATGCCTTTAATGATAATATTTGGGAAGAAAGCTGATTTTAAAGTAATTCAGGCAAATGAAAATAGCATATGAAAGTAGAAGACATAGGGTTTTCAGCTTTATTGGAAGACTTTTAAGTGGAGATTGTCTTTGGCTGCTTCTCTGCAGCTCGGTGATATTTGCCTCTCCCTGACTGCGGTTCCTCTCTGCCTCCAGAATCCCTGGCCCTTCTCCTTCCCAGTATATCCAGTTATCTGGCTGGAGGCAGAAATAGCAAACAGCTCCCTGAGAAAACTCCAGAACAGCACACAAAGTTCTCATAGTTTTCATTTCTTCACATCAGATGTCTTTTTTTCCCATTGTGTTCATTTCTAATTGGATGTTCCTTCATTGCTCAATTTAATTTTATTTCCATCTTTTACAGCTATTTTCCCCTTTACCTCCATTTCCATAATTTCAATCATCCAGAGTCTTTATTTTTCATTCTTTCATTCCCTCATCCATTCTTTCTGCTCACTAGTCCATTCATTATCCATTTCCCCACAGCTTTGGTTGCCATGATTAATTTTATTAATATTCCCTTCCATTTCCTCATTTCCTTGCCCATAAAATGAATATATCTAATTTACTGTGTAATCTTTTCTCTCATTCACTACTTTATTCCCCATCTCATTTGTTACACTTCCTCATGCCTTGCCCATTCTTCATTTCATTTCACCCATTACCTCATTCATTCTATGTCACCTTTCTCCCATTTTCTTATATCTGCTATTAATCCTCTTGTGCTTTTTGCTGTTTTCTCATTTTATGCTTTTTCTTCCCATAATCTTGAGCCTAAATTTCTTTTACATCTACATTTTGCATTCTATGACTCATTTGCTTAGCTTTTTATTTACCCCATCTGGAGTTATAACTATAAAGTAATAAGTTACTCTTTTAAAAAATTGAGTCAAAATTTGTTTATCCAAAGAAATGTACTTTAAGATACACACCTCAAAAGCTAAGGCTAAGCTTCCATTCCTAGACCATTCTCAAAACATTTGGGCATTTTTATGTGAAAACGTCTCCAGAGATCTTTACAGGTCATATTCACAATCAGTTTCAAAACTTTATGGTCCCATTTGCTAGGCGCGGTGGTGCACACCTGTCATCCCAGCAGCTCGAGAGAGGCTGAGGCAAGAGGATCACAAGTTCAAAGCCAGCCTCTGCAAAATGCAAGGCACTAAGCAACTCAGTGAGACCCTGTCTCTAAATACAATACAAAAAAGGGCTTGGCACGTGGCTAAGTGGTGAAGTGCCCCTGAGTTCAATCCCAATACCCCCCCCCAAATCTTTATAGTCCTATTTTATTTTAATAATCCCCCATATATTTAAACATGTAATTTAAATTGCTATTTGAGTCTCTAAAAATATGTCTGTCCTAAAATGTGGATTACCATAAAAGAATATCAAAGTAATACATAAAAAGGAAAGTCCAAAAGCAGCAAACTGAAAATTACTTAAGCACTGGCCACAAGATTGAAATAAAGCTACAGCATCATAAACTGACTGACCTGAAAAATCATCACTGGTTGCAGCATCAAAGAGATGCTTAGTGAATGTTTCTTTCTTCCTTTCTTTCTAGTGCTTGTTACAAAATCAGTCGCACTGCTTTTATTCAAAACTTAAATTTGCTTTTTCCTACTTTCTTACTGCTTTTGATTTTCGATGTAAACTAATTGGTGTTTTTGATTTTATATGGGAATGGGAGAAATCTTTGAAATTAAGAACACAACACATGAGAAAATTTAGATGGTAAGTGAAGAAGGCAGTCAGACATCAATTTTATTCTCTGCATCCCATTATTTCTTCAGCTTCTATGAACCAAGTATTTTTTGAGGGTTCATTTATGCATTTGTTCATTTATTTTGCTATTCACATTATATCAGCTATAAGCTCCAGGTATATTATATTTTCTTGATCACTTAATTTTTACCTGTCAACCTAATAGCTTTCTAGTATGTCCCTTCAGCCCAGACATATCTCCTGAGCTCCAGATCTATACAGTAGACCCTGGTAGTTTCAAATGAGGATCCCCAAGATTTTCACAAATTTCCAAATGTCCAAATACCCTGTATGAAATGTCACCACAGGGTATCATTTTCTGCTACCATAATGAGTAGAAAGCAACACAGAAGGTTGAAATACAGGTGCCAGGAAGTAGACCACCTCAATCATTGGTAAAGTGACCTATTCTCCTGAACTGGCTGAACCATATGAGAAATTCAAATCATTTCCAAATTAGTTATGAAGAATTGAAATCCAGTGCAAGGAACTAAGTTCTGGATTATTATTGTGTGGGAAGAAGGAAAGAAGTAAATTCTAGGGTTAAAGAACCTAAGAAAATTAAACAAGTTCCTGTTCTGGGAGACTTTACAGAGCTTATAATATTATAATGTACATTGCAACTATCCCAGAGAGATGTAACATATGGAACCTCAGTTTGGAAAATGCTTCTGGACTGTCCTGTTGGACGTCTGGCATGAATGGCAACATGGCCAAAATTAATGGCATCTTCCTCCATTCCCCACGTGAAACTGTTTTGGTTACTATAATTACCATTTAATCAAGTGTGTAGCTAGGAACCTCAGCCAACTGTAATAAACTCATCTTCCTTAACTCTTATCCTTGTCCTTTTAGTGGGAAAACCATGTCTTAAGATGGTGTCCACAGATCTTTCCACTTTCCCCATTTCCACTCTTGCTCCCTCATGTCCAATCTCAGCATGGGTTTTTTCCTAAATGGATCATGAGTCAAAGATTTGAGTGCAAAGCATTTGTTTTCTTTTGCCTTATTTCGTTTTGCTTTGGAAATGGGAAGGTGAGATGGGGAAGGAAGGAAAAGTAATAAAAGGTGCATTAACGAGCAGATTACCACTGCGGACAGCCAGAGCAAAATCCCACTGGGACCCTCGGAGTAACTGTGTGGAACACGCCCCAGAATGATCCTCCTGGGAAGAGGAAGCTGGATAGTGTTCCCAAGGTCCATCCCACATCAGATGAAGGTCAAGCTAGGGCAACTACTTTCCAATAGTTGATCCTGTCCTGAGGGCCACCAGGGCCCTGCAAAATTGCCACACCTGCAGATCACAGGCACCTCTCGGCCATGCACCCTCCAGTTTTACTCCCCTTCCCTCTCCTACCTAGTAATATTTACACTTAAATCAACTTGACGTAACACTCACTAAACTGTTTATAATGGTTATTTTGAATGGGGGTACGCAGGTGGAAATGATGCAGGATTTTTCACTTTCTACATTGTACCTTTGGTCTCTCTATTATAATGGGTATAGATTACATATATATTTTCCCCAGCTCATTTTCTGTTTGCAATGTCTTTTATTTGTCCTCTCTTTTGTCTAATTCAACATCCCCCTGTCCATTCTAAAGCTCTTACACATTTTATTTTCTGCCTTTTCCCCACCCCTGGCCTCGTTTGTTCTATTTCTATTCTATCACTCTTGTTACCTAGTCTTATTTTGCTGTCCATTGTACAGCTCTGTCTCTGTTTCCTGGTTTGTTCTTTCCTCTTTTGGATCAATTCTCCCTCCTATTGTCTCCACTGTGTGCATGTCCCTCTGCAGCTTCTGAGGCAGCCGCGCCGTCAGGATACCGTATTGTAGTCAAACCTCATTTTCTCTCTCCTCCCAGATCTGCACCTGCAGCAGCCCTGGGAAAACATAAAGCCAGTTATGAGCAAGAGGCCCAAGGACAGCTGTTGATCCTGAAAACGGTTTTAATTTGTCTCTGTCTCATTAGCTTAATGCTGATGCTGGCGGCCTTCTGCTGCTGAGCAAACTCAGTGACTTTCTTTTCAACTTGGCCTGCAGCTTATCAGGTCCAGAGATGAAGCTGACAGCTCAGGCCACCGTCCCTCTGTGACCCTGGTCCTTTGTGTCCACTCCCCAAGGACTTACATTCATCTTCGGGCCTACAATAATTAATAGCTAGAGGAAAGACCATCCTCATTGGCCAGTCTCCCTCAGTGAATTGGCAGGACAGGCAAAATCACACAAATAAATGCTTACCAGGCAGGAACCACCTTGTAAGAGGAGGGCTTGCTTTGATAACCAAGATGGGAAAATTATCCACCTCATACGTGCTGTTGGGAAGGGGAGGCCAGAGGCTGAGTTGTCATAAATTGCTTTTAAAATTGACCCCTAAGACTATCCATAATCAAGAAAGGCCCAAAGCTTGAATAAATGTTTTCTTTTCAGTAAATGATTTAAGTTGCCACATTTGAAAAACGGGGGCTTAGGCTTGAAATTGATCAACTTAAGAATCCTATTCAAGCAGAGTGCAGCAGGTAAATCTCTAAGACAAATAACAGTGCTATCTCCTGGTTTGCTTCTCAATTTCTTGGTATTTCACTGTGCAACAGGAACTTGGCTTCATTTGCATGTACTATGTTTAATGACCTCAATGTTCTAACATGGTGAATAGGTAATCCAGGAGAACTTGTTAAGTTAGAGAAAAGGGGGGAGTTTTTCCTGGGATCCTTATGCTCATCATTCTAGCTTCCAAGTTTGATCAGTTCTAGGCTGATGTCTCTGTCTGGGTTTTGTGGAGGCACCCAGGTCCTGGTCAGAGATGGAAGAGGGTAACCTATTCCTGTTTAGACCTGGTGAAGATGAAACAAACCTTGAATTTTACCTTCCCTCCACTTACTCCAGAGGCCTTTGTAGTCACTTTCCATCACCAGGAACCTTGCCTTTTCCTCCTGGCCCCTCAATCTCCTCTCACTACCTGCTAAGCCGCCCAACCTAGGAAGCGCCTCATCCATATAGCATTCATTGGGCGCCCACTATGTATAAGGAACAGGGCTGCAGGCCTACAGATGAATATGCAATCCACCTCCCCCCCTTTAACTGGAAGAAGAGACAGACCTGAGAAACACAGAGTATGCTGAGAAAGGAGGGAGCTCAATGTGCAGGAACCTAGGGGGCAGTGTTATGGGGTAGAGGAACCCAAGGGTCCAGGAGTACAAGTTAGCTCTTGGAGCACTCCCTTCCACAGCAAGTTGTCTACTTAATGGCTCAGCTTCCAGACAAGCTGTCCACATGCTGAAGGCAGAGATGTGTGCACCCTGCTCACCAGAGCATCTTCAGGCTGGGCAGAGCACTGAGCAGGCAGTGGGTTTTCATGCCTGTGGATGGATAACATGGTGACTTATGCGGGCCTTAAAAGACAAAAAAAGATTGAATTCAACATATGGAGAAGAAGAGTAGGGTTGTTTATTTATTTTTTTTTTGCCTTTAAATTATTTATGCATTTGAGTAGCTAATATAGTCACAAAGGTCAAAAATCAAAACAGTTTAACAAAAAAGACATTAAGAAGTCTCACTTCCACCCTTATCTGCACTTATCCCTTTCCCCATCCCCATCAGAACCCACTCGCACTTCATATAAATTACCACTTATTTTTAGTTTTGGATATGTTGTTTCAGTGTATTGTTATGCAAATAACATTGTATACAAATACATGTGTATTCTGAATTTTACCCCATTTCCTCATAAATAGTGTCATACTCTATAAACTGTTCCACTTTATTTTGTTATGGTTGATTTTGCTCAACACTACATCCTGGAACTCTTCCCTTCAGTGCAGAGAATAACCTCCTTCTGTTGTATACCTGCACTGATGTACCTGATTAGAGGGCCACCGATGTAACTCAAGCACCTGTGTTTGAGTAGAATTTTCCTCCTCCCCCATCTCTGCATCAAAATGTGCTCTCAAAACACTAATCTGTTTTTCAAATTAATTTTGGGGGGGTACTGGAGATTGAACTCAGGGGCACTCGACCACTGAGCCACATCCCCAGCCCTATTTTGTGTTTTATGTAGAGACAGCGTCTCACTGAGTTGCTTAGCGCGCTTCGCCGTTGCTGAGGCTGGCTTTGAACTCACGATTCTCCTGTCTCCCCCTCCTTAAGTGCTGGGATTACAGGCTTGCGCCACTGCGCCCAGCTTCAAATTAATTTAATAGAGAAATCATGTTAGTACATTCAAAAGATACACACTTTTTACATACTTTGCAAAATTAGCCATCAGGGTGAATGTCCTATTTCAGAGGAGTCAACTTCTAAAGAGAGAAAGTGATAAAGCATCTTGGTGCAGGGATGTGCCTCCAAGTCATTCATAGTTCTAAAGGGTCCCTCCCCATGCTGAAGAGTTCACTTGGTGAGCAATGGTGCCCCATGGCCTTTGTTGCAGGCTGCACAGGCTGCAGACACAGGGACTGGGTGCAGGTATCCTGAGCACTTTTGCAGGGGCCAGGGGCTGTGTGCATAGACACAACCCTGGCTGGTTCAGTGAGGGAAGGGTGTGGGTGCTTCCTGCTCCATGTTGCCCAGAATGTTCCAAAGTGTAATAGGAACTGTGTCAGTACACCCTCTAACTTGCTTTCTCCCTTAACTAAAAACATTCTTAAAATCAAACCACATGATTTTATAGATAATAGCATGTTCAGTTTTCCCTAAGTAAATTCCTTCCAACCGATCTGCTAGCATGCCGCATGCAAGATGTGAAACCTGAGAAGAGAAAAAAAACTAACATTTTTATGTAAGTAATTATTGCCGACTTGTTTTTTTGCTTTTAGTATTCTAGACAGCTCCGCAGTTTTGTGTGACTGCTATTTTCAGTTATTTTTTACCTAGGGTTTCTCCTCTCTTAACATTTCTTTTCTTCATTTCCACAGTCAAGGAGCTCAGGTACGTAATTCTTCTGCAAAAGGACGTGGACTGTGTTTGTATGTGTGGCAAGACCAGGCTGGCTGCTGTTTGTTCTGGTTGTCTTAACAATGACTATGGATTGCTACAAAACCAATTGATCTGCAGCCTCTGGATCAATAAGACATGGCTGAAATGTACACACAGGCCTGGCCTTGCGGTCTTGTTGCCTACTCACCCCATCAATGGTGGCCAGAAAGTAGATGACATCTGGGGCAAGAGGACACTTGTCAACTGTAATGAATACCCCTGCCCTCCATCGTGGTGTGTTTTGTGCCCATTCATTTTCACTGGAGAAGGACTGAGGGAGCAGAGGAAAAGGATTGTGACTTCAAATGCTGAGATGCAAACTGCCTGAAGGAGGGAGGGCCTTTGTTGTTGATTGCCCATTCGTATATGAAAAATGAGGCTGCGGGACAAACTACAAGGAAGAAGAAAGCAGAACAAAGAAAGGGCTGCATTGTTCTGCATAGAAAAGAGAAAAGGAAGACTAGGTCCCCAGGGAAGCCTGAGCAACAGGGCAGGCGGCTGGAGGAAAGAGGGAGAAGCCAAGGGCCAGCCTGGGAAATGGAAGGCTCTGAGAATGTCTACGTTTTATCCTGAGTTGTTTTTGGATGCCGTCGCCCTTCCTCAAACTTCCAATAGATCTGCCACAAACACAGCCTGGTGTCTAAGCTACTACTAAGCTACTATGGGAGGGATGGGAAACACAGTGGCCTGTGACGTGAGGTGATGGGGTGTAGAGTAAATGCCTTACACATTGCCGTGGAAACCTGGACCTGAGCTGAGGAGTCACAAAGGAGCAGATCTGAGCCACTGCGAAAGAGATACATGAGCCCTCTGAGGACTCCCAGGGGTGTCAGGAAGGGCTCTGCATTTTTCACTACACATAGGCCGGTGGTTCAAGTCATGGGAATTCAGTATTAAAACAAAAATAGTATCTCATAATTCTGGAAGAATGAAACCCAGGCTGCTAACATCTCAGTAAGCAGTATAACTGAGGCTGATTTACACAACTGTTCTAAGAAAAAAACAGTGAGGTGTCCTTGGTTCCAGTAATAAGAATATTTCCTTAGTATAGGTCTACAAGAAAATATAATGGTCTCAGTTCCACAATCTTTGGAGGGTAATGCACACACACACATGCATTCATGCATACGCACCCGCGTGCTAAACTTGATTTGTTTCCTTTCAGCATTTCTGTGCACCTCAGTCTTTCATTACATACAAGGGTACATCTGAGGGATACAGAGGTGAAGGTAGCAGGAAAGAGTGAACACACTGCCACAGTCGCACTGCTGTCATCCTGTCTTCTACCGTTGGAGACACCCAGGGTGTCCCTCTGATCTTGAGTCATTGATCCATGTACTTGTCACAGCTGTCCTTCATTCCCAACCACAAGGCCCTTGCAGGTCCAGCTCACCTTGAGCTCCTCCTACGTCCTCACAGACTCTCAGGAACTCAGGGCTGCTTCTGGAAATACTATGCAAAATTTTCTAGGTGCCTTTTTTGAGGTAAGCATCTATGTGCTTTTTTTATTTTTTAAATCAGGTTCCAAATAAGGTTAAGAACTATTGCTCTAAACCAAGGTCACAAATCTTTTTCCCCTTAACTTTTGTGCTTCCCCTCAATCACATTTCGAAGCACAGAAAATAATTAAAAATCTGCTCAAAATGAAAAGTCTTTTTGTGCACTGAATGAAAGCCTTTAAAATGCAAATTTTATTCCTGATGTCTCTTCCCACAGTTCCAACTTAACAGTAGCACCTTATAGTTTTGAAAGGAAGCTGGATGTGACACCTGTCACCTCTTGGTCACAAGGGCTAGGCACATGCCTGCTCCTTCTCGCTGTTCCAGGAGCTGGCTTCCTGAGGCATCACAGGGTGTGAGCAGTTTTGCTGCCCTGCTCCAACTTCCACCAACCCACCTTAACAAAGACTTAGTGCCAGGATCCCTTGCCCCTATTTCATGGAGAAATGGAGGCAGATCTTCTTGGCCCTGCTTTACAGAGTGGAACTGAAGCTTAGAGAAGATAATGACCAGACCATAGTCCTGCTGGAGCTCCTGCAGCACAGGGGCCTGCCCACAATTCTTTGAAAAGTTGTTTTTAATTTACATAGAAGGTACAGACATCTATTTTTGCTTTATGCACTATTATGGGTTGAATTATGTCCCTCCAAATATTCATATGGTGAAATCTAGGTATGTCAGAATATTGTCTTATTTGGAAATGGGTTTTTGAAGATATAATTAGTTTAGATGAGGTTGTATTGGACTAAGTGGACACCTAATCCAATCTGACTTAACATTCTTAGAAAAATGGGAAAATTCTGCAATAGACATATACCTAGAGAGAGAACAACTTGTGAAGATATAGGCAGAGATTCAGGTGATGGTTCTATAAGCCCCAATCTCACAATTTTTTTAATGAGTTATTGCTTGGTATAAGATATTAATGCAACATAAATACATAGAATAAACTGAGAAATAGTCCCTTCACCATCTCAATGCCATTCCCCTCTCAGTATACCCACAGTTATGTTGGTTAGTTGTCCTTCTAGAACTTATCCTTTGCACTTCTGGTATATCTATAGAGATGCCCTTATTGATTTTGAACTCAGTTTTTCTGACTCTGAGTTTTTAGTACATGCTGTTAACTCTGTCAGCTACCTGAGATAATGTTTACTCTTCTACTAGATGTTAGCTCAAAGTGTGCTTTCTCTTCAACAACCCATTAAGGAAGGGGTGTGTGTGTGTGTGAGAGAGAGAGAGAGAGAGAATAATCATTTCCAGGAGGAAAGGAAAATTCAAACAAAGGGACTTTCCCGAAGCAAAATGTACACACTGGAAAAGCTTTAAGAGGTTGCAAAAGTGGCATTCATCCCACAACCAGGCATAGGGTGAAAGGCATGAAATAGAAGTTTTGTGATGTTTTCCACCTAGCTCAGAGGGTGACCCAGGCTCCCATAGGAACGCAAGGGGCGCTGTTAACCCACAAAGATTTAACAGGCATGCTCCAGGTCCACCTGTTAAAAATTCATCTTTTCCCACTGCCTACACAAGAAACTGCTCTCTCCTTGTATCAACTCAGAAATTCTACACAGACAAAGCCAAACAAAAAAGACAACACTGTCTGCAAATGGCCATTGTTGCAGGGCACATATGGTGCCTGGGAGGAAAGAGTAAGCCTCAGACTCCTCTGGTCTTTTCCCAGTGACACATGGACTAAAGTTCTAGACTGCTTAATCTGAAAACAGGAAGGGATGCTCCAGGCCTGAGAGGTGAAGTCATCAGGCAAGTTCTGCAGCCCAGGTGGCCAGTTCCCCAGCATAGTGTTCTTTTTGCCTCACTTGACACAGTCCTTAGAACACTTTGTTCCCCCAGTGCCAAACAAATGAGGCATCCCTGCATAATGGCCAAGGTTGGAAATATTTCAATTACTTTGCAAGCCATGGAAAATAAGAGTAGAAGAGAGACAGAGCCACAGATCAGGAGGCTGCTGCAGAGAAAAGAACCCTGGAGGTGGAAGCCTGAAATCCAAAAGGGATAAAGCAAGAGGAGGGAAGATATAGAGAAGTAGTAGAGGTGGAAGGATGGGATCAGGGGGTGACCACAGTGAGTATGCACAGAAAAGTCCTTGGCCTCCTGTGGTAGCCAGGCTCCAAGGTTGGCCCCTGCCTTATCCAATTTTATATGTCAACCTGGCTGGGGCACAGTACTCAGATATTCAGCTAAACATTATTTTTCATGTTACTATGTGGGGTGTGTGTGTGTGTGTGTGTGTGTGTGTATGATGTTAACATTTATATTAGTAGACTTTGAGGCAAGTTGATCACCCTTCACATTGTGAGTGGGCCTCACCCAACGAGTTGAAAGCCTTAATGGAAAAAGACTTACTTGCCTGTAATCCCAGCCACTTGGGAGGCTGAGGCAGGAGGATAGTGAGTTCAAAGCCAGCCTCAGCAAACATAAGGCACTAAGCAACTCAGTAAGACCCAATCTCTAAAATAATACAAAGTAGGGCTTGGGATGTGTCTCAGTGGTCGAGTGCCCCTGAGTTCAATCCTTAGTATCCACCTCCACCCTGGCAAATAAAAGAAAAAGACTGACTTCTCTGAAGCAAGAAGGATGTCTTGGAACAGATTGTCCATGGACCCCAACTGCCTGTTCTACAAATTTTGGACTTATCAGCCTCCACACTTATGTGAGCCAGTTCCATAACATAAAGCAATTTCTCTCTCCCTCTTCCTTCTTCCTATGAATTTTGTTTCTCTGGAGAAACAGAGACTTATCCTGTTGGTTCTAGATCGGATATAAAGTTATCTAATATCAGTAGGATAGGGTCACAAACTATCTTATTGATGCTCTCTTTCTGAAGAACCGTGACTCACAAAGCCCTGGGCAATCCCTCCCCTCCCTGTTTGCCCTCACTACTCCTCATGGCAAAAGGAAGGGCTTATTTCCCCTCCTCTTGAATCTGGGCTGACTGTATGATTGCTATGACCAATGAAATGTAGCAGATGTAAAATTCTAAGACTTCTAAGTTCAGACCTTAGGAGGGCTGGAAACTTCCACTTCCTTCTTTTCAGAACCCAGCTGCCATGCTTTGAGAGACCCTGGTACATTGAGACACTATGTGGAGGAGAACCCGAGTGCTCTGGTCCAACAGCCCCAACTGAGACTTCACCACTATCCTGCATTTTCTCAAACCAGATGAGCCTCAGAGGATTGTGGCTCCAGGTGATGTCACATGGAAAAGAACTACCCAGTTGAACTCAGTCGACACATGGCATCATGTGAGATAATCAGATTGGTTTAAGCCATTAAGTTTGGGGCTGCTTTGTTACATGGCAATAGATAACCTACCTTGAAATTTGGCACGCAGTTGACTCTAGTAATATGTCAGTTTTCCTGGATGACTTTGACTATTTGACTATGTCCAATGAGAACCCACTGGCTCTCCAGAGAAGGGTTGCTCGTATTTTCAAACCCAGGTTCCTTCTTCTCTAGATCTTCAGGTTGTTACTGCTCCCAAAGCCAAGGCTCTCACAAAGTAAAAATCACACTGCCACACCTTCCGCATTTGCACTCACCAGCTAAGAACTACTCCTCCAACTCTTTTTTCAAATAGCCAGTGATTTGTTCATTAGCAAATAAGAAAAGTGACCCTATACCCTTTAGTGTGTTAAACAAAGTGATAGTGTTGTTGGAGTGAAGGCAGAAACTTTGCTTAGGGAGTCATTTGAATCAACTCCACTGTTATTTTCTTGGTAGGAATCTAGCCTTAATGGCTTCCTTTCAACATTATATTACACTGCTTTGCCCAAGGACATTATCCATCCAAACCACAGTGGAACTGGGCCAAACTGCTCATAAACTTCACTTTATGACCTACCACAGGAATGTCCTCCATCTCTCAAGAAGGAGGTTCATTCCAGTTCTATTAGAAGTTTGATGTTAAAGCCTGGCAATGATGCTAAGACCTTTTACAATGTGGATTTAACCTAAGTGAACATAAAAAAACACTCATAGAACCTCATAGTAACAAGGTCTAAAATTTATATTCTACCTCAGGTGTACAAAAAAACGTAGTTTATCTATTTCCAATAAATTTTCTGACATTCTTTGGGCCTACCTTATTGATTAGTTGGGAGGGGAGCTGAGATGCGAAATTTGAATTTACCACAGATTATGGAAACATAGTCTCTTCCAGCATGAGCTATTTCTCTTAGATGACTCAACTTTCTCCTCTATCTGCTCTTCTTGGAAGAGTGTACGCAGGAGCCTGTATGGTCTCTGTAGCAGCTACTCAGCTCTGAAGTAGTAATATGAAAACGGTCATAGACAAAATATGCCTCAATAATCACAATTGTGTTTCCATAAATCTTTCCTTGCAACATAGAAGGAAGGCCAGATTTGTTCTGTGGGCCAGTGTGCCAACCTCTGCCACCGGAGGAAACCACATGAGCTGTCTTCCAGGCGCAGATCTTTGTAAGGGAATGTGATGAATTAGAGATAGTCACATTATTTTGAATACTAAATGGCAAACATTTTTACCTTGCATTTGGTTGAGCTTATAACTATTTTAGCCAGTAGATTACAATGACAGTGACAATGTGCCAATTTGCAGGTTCAGTCCTTGAGAGACTGGAAGATTCCTCTTTCTGTCTTTTGAAACACTCACTCCTGAAACCTGGACTTCCATGTGAAAAGTCTGAATACCCGGGAAAGGCTAAATGGAGGGGATCTGAACCTATGGAGATAAGAGGGGGCAGTGGATCCCAGTCTTCCAACTATCCCACAAAGGATATTGCATGTAAGGAAAATTGCCACAGATCCTCTTAGGGAAAGCTAGCTGCCTACCGAATTCCACTGACTTCCTCTAGCCCAATATACACAAGTAGAAGAATTACCCAGCTAAGCTTTGTCCAAATTTGTGACCAATAGGGATGAATGTTTGTTATGGTTCGAATCTGGAATGTCCCCCCGAAACCCACATCTTGAAGAATCAGCCCTCATGAAGCAATGCTCAGAGGCACGGCGTTTTGGAAGGGACTGATCATAAGAACTTTGGTCTCATCAGTGGATCCATCCACTCATAGCTGAATGGACTCCTGGGAGGTGGTAGAAAATGTAGGGAGGTAGGACATGGTTAGAGGAAGTAGATGACTGGAGGGTGTGCCCTTAAGCACTATATCTGGCCCCTGGCCCCTCCTGCCCCAGCTTCCCGGCTTCCATACACTGTGTAGCTTTCCCCCACCACACACTTTCACCATGATGCTCTGCCTCACCTCAGGCCCTGTTATGGTTTGGATATGAGATGTCCTCCAAAAGCTCCTGTGTTAATGCAGGAATTTTCAGAGGTAAAGTGATAATATTGTGAGGGCTGTAACCTAATCAGTCCCTTCTAGTTTGAATGGACTGACTGGATGGTAAACATGGGAAGGTAGGGCGCGGCTGGAGGAAGTGGGTCACTGGAAGTGTGCCTTGCAAGTTTGCATCTTCCCTGCAAGCCCTTCCTCTCCCTCCGTCTGCTCCCTAGCTGCCATGAATGGAGCAGTACTCTTCCACCATGCCTTTTACTGTGATGTCTTGCCTCACTGTGGGGCCAGAGCAATGGACTCAGTTGTCTGTGGACTTAGACCTCTGAAACCATGAACCCCAAATAAAGTTTTCCTCCTCTAAGTTGTTCTTGTCAAGTATTTTGGCCACAGTGATAAAAAGCTAGCTAAATAGGCCCAAAGCAATGGAGCCAGCTGACCACCACTGAAACCTCCGAAACCGTGAGCCAAAATAAACGTTTCCTCCTGTAAGTTGTTTATGTCAGGGATTTTGGTCATAGTGACAAAAAGCTGAATAACACATTGTTCTTGTAAGTCACTAAATTTAAATGGGTTTCCAGCACAGGTTATGAGTAAAAATTCCATGAATACACTTGAAAATATTTTTCTCATTCCACTTTAAATTTAGTAAAGTCCCGAAATCTGTTTGTTTCCTCCTTTTGGTAAAAACAAGGTAAACTTCAACCAATGACCCCATTTCTTACATATTGGAACATGAGAAGATTAACTTTTCCTGCCACAAAATTCCTGTAGAAACATTCTTGAAAGAAATACATGCAAATCAAATGAAACAATATATGACTTGGGAAATGAGAAGACTTTAGCACTGTGTTTGAGAAGGATTACATTTTAAGTGGCATGCAGGGCCTTGTAACTTCCTTGACAGGGTTATGCAATTCCACAGGGTGGCACACAGGACAAGATGTGTCTCTTCAAGCATAGCAAGGATGAAAAGGATTGATGACTGTGGGGGCTTTCTCCTTTCTTTCAAGAAGAAAGGGTTCTTGCTTTGTGACTGTCAGCACTTGGACTCTCCTTTTTGGTGCAGAATCTGGGTAATGGACAGATTTCCCCAAGAAGAACAATTAGAATAAAAGACCAGGCTACACTTTCCACAGTGTTTTGTAGGGAGCTCTGATGTGGTGGTGGAGGGTGGAGAGGGAATAGAGGAGCCATGTGGAGGTGAGGGGAAGGCGGGATGGAAAGAGAGAAACAGATTGTCAGCCACTGATGTGAGTGGGAGACGTTATGCCTGGTATGTGTGTGGCGGGGGAAGAATTCTGTAGTGGGGAACGGGGAATAGATTTATGGAGTAGCAGCTGCTGCCCATGTGGAAAATAGTGGCAGACAGGAGAGTAAGAGGCTTTGTTAAACATCAAGAACACCATCCCACCTCCATCCTGTTCATCTTTTCTAAGGGTAAATAACATTGGAATTGTTTGATGAGCACATGTGCCTATTGGAATCTGAAGTATTTTCTTTTTTTCAAAAGTATCCCTTTAGAAGAGAAGAATCATACCCACATCCTATTATGGTTTCTTTTTCATTCACTTTATTTTTGAGCAACTAGGTGCTGTTTGGGGAAGACACACTAGCCTAAAATTATCTCAATCATGCCAGGTTTGGGTGATTCTGCAGTGGGATAAGTAAGAAAAGGGCAAAGACATTAATACAGATTTTTGAGATATTACTTCATAATTGTAAATTGCTCATATTGTCTATAGAATCCTTTTTAAAGATTTTTAAAAAGCAAAACAGTACATTTTTATGTTGTGGAGATCAAACATAAACACCAATAGGATGAATAAAAATAAAGACAGGTGACCTAATTTTACACAATTGGTACTTAATCCTTGAGGTGACATTTCCAGTGATGGCATCATAGACAAAGTGAAAGAAAGAAAGAAAGAAAGAAAGAAAGAAAGAAAGAAAGAAAGAAAGAAAGAAAGAAAGAAAGAAAGAAAGAAAGGAAGGAAGGAAGGAAGGAAGGAAGGAAGGAAGGAAGGAAGGAAGGAAGGAAGGAAGGAAGGAAGGAAGGGAAAGAAAGAAAGAGAAAGAAAAAGAAAGAAAGAAAACACTGTTTCTTCAACAACTTGGGTGGAAACAAAGATGATGAGCCATGGGACATGGTGGAAATTGATTTAAGAAGGGACTCCAGTCATGTTTTTAGTGATTTTTCTCATCAGGAAAAGTAGGGAATTTCTTTATATCTGTGGTCATTATACATGAGGACATATAGACAAATATCTATTTATTTTTTGATTTTCTGTTGTTTTCCATTGACACTACCCAAAAGCTGAGACACATTGGGTTCCAACTTTATTCAGGTCTCACAATATTGAAAAAATATAAGAAAAATATAATATAAGAAATATGATATAAGGTATATCATACAATATAACATAAGAAATATAAGAAAAATATAAGAAAAAATAACCTGTTGTCTAAATTTCACATTTCAATAGAAAATGCAGGGTTTAAAATCTTTTTTATTCCCAAACACTTGTTTTTACATCTTCTCATGTGCATAGACACTTCCACAGAAAACTCAAGGGGGACTCTCAGAATCAATGGTTGCATATATCTGGGCTTCTTGAGACTGGCACATAAGCTTGTAATATTTTAACTTTCCAAAGGAGGGTATAAAAAGAAGTTAGAAGAAAAACATCTGTGACCTTGGTGTTGATTTGATAGAAGTGATGGTTGGAAGTATCTAGTTTTCTATCCATCTGGCATTGACCTAGAAGTAAAGGCTGTGAATTGGTACAGTCAGATTGAATCTGACCCACACTCTTGCTTAGCTTGGCTCACACGGGGTTTTCTGTGTGTTCTGTTTTCTTCAGTACCCTTTAGATGGGCATTTATTTTACAGTTCACCACAATCATCATTAAGCACTTACACCCTGGTTGCCTAGTCCTTTATATTATCTTCCAATTCCTGTAAACATTTTTTTTCATCCTTTATGAGAGTTTATAGAAATTAGTTCCATTTGATTACAAAATCTACCAAACAATTTTGTTATGATTCAATTGCCTTATCACTTCCAGATTTGCCACCAAGTGGTCTCAGAAAAGTCAACCAAATGGAGCATTTGGTTGCTCCATTTGGTTGACTTTCTCTGTGGCTTTCTGTTACCCTTGTAGTTTATTCATACCTTCCGATCTCAAAATAATATTGTAGCATCTTAGTTACTGCTGACAGCATTAGATTCCTCACTCTGAGCAAAGGCTGTTAGTGTTACAGGAGTCACATGGAGTTTCTCCTGCTCATGAACATTCAAACTATACTCCCAAAAGAAGTCTGCTTCAATAATAAATAAAGCCTGACTCAAGCATTTCATATATTTCTTAAGGGCCCATAAGGAATCTATAGCATTTTCTACCTTTCATCATTCAGGATGTGTGTGTGTGTGTGTGTGTGTGTGTGTGTGTGTGTGTGTGTGCATACTTGCATGTTTTCCTATTTTGCACACACACAAAAAAAAATCACAAAGACTTCATTCCGAAAAGATCATGTCAATCTCATTAGCACCTACTTGAAATGATATTCCTATGCATTAGAAGTCCTTAGTAAGACCCCTTCCATTTTTCTAGAAAACAAAAATCCTGATAGAAATAATATGTGTTTAAAAATAAAAGCCAGCTGCTCATCACACATTCACAGCTTCTTCCCTCTTACCACCCCCCTTTTTTGCAGGGCATACAGGAAGTCAAATTTTCAGTTTTGTTTTGCTTTTTTTAAATCTTCTACTGCAAGACTATTTTCTGTTTTGATGGATCTAGTGCCCGGAAGTGGATATTTTCATGCCCTGCCTCCCTAAATAAAAGAAGTATTTATCTATTTAACATATTGTCCATTTTGACACTTTTTAGACCAAAAGAGTTAGACAATGTATACATTTTAAAAGACTCATATTTCACCAATTTAAAAAACCACATCTGAAGCAAACAAGATGTTCTCTTGTCTACTTTTTTATTTTTGTAGAGGAAAAATATCTATGTTATTAGATGTAGTAGCTTGATTGCAAAAATGGCCTCATTCTCTATCCTTGTTCATACCCAAAGCCTTTTGTAAAATGACTTTTCAGCTCTTCCTCTCAAGAAGTACATTCTATGGAACCACCATTTGGCCCAGTTATCCCACTCCTCAGCATATACCCAAAGGACTTAAAAGCAGCATACTATAATGATGCAGCCACATCAATGTTTATAGCAGCTCAATTCACAACAGCTAAGTTATGGAACCAAGCTAGGTGCCCTTCAACAGATGAATGGATAAAGAAAATATGGTTTATATACCCCACATTTGGTGGAATATAAATGGAATATTAGCCACAAAGAAGAGCGAAATTATGGCATTTGCCAGTAAATGGATGAAACTGGAGACTATCATGCTAAGTGAAATAAGCCAATCCCCCAAAACCAAAGGCCAAATATTCCCTCTGATATGTGGGTGCTAACACACAATAAGGGCAGGGGTAGAAGTACTTTCGGGGAATGAAAGGAAACGAGGGGGGATGGGAATAAAAGAGACAATGGAATGAATCAGACATACCTTTCCTATGTTCATATATAAATATGTGACCAGTATAACTCCATATCATGTACAACCACAAGAATGGGAAGTTACATTCTAGGTATGGATAATATGTCAAAATACATTCTACAGTTATATATAACTAAAAAGAACAAATAAAAATAAAAAAGAAGTGCATTCTACTTCCCCACTCTTGAGTACAGAATGGTCTTGTGAGTCTCTTTGGCCAGGGCGAATGCAGTGGGGTCCCATTTCAAAGCCTGTCCTCAAGAGGCCTATGTGCCGCCAATCCCTCTTGAAACTTTGCCATCGTTATGACAGCAGGCAGGGACAGCCTCCTGCAGGATGAGAGACCACCTGGAGCAGAGCCAGATCACTCCAGCTGGGGCCATTCCAGAACAGGCAGTCCCCAGCCAACCTGCTGGCTGACCAAAAATTCAGAGAGACACTAACCCAAGTCAGTTAACCCCAGCCCACTTTAGCAGAACTGCTCAACCAACCCACAGCCTTGTGAAAAATAATGAAGAATTGTTTATAAACCACTATATTTTGGGGTAGTTCATTATGCAACAATAACCATTTAATATACTCTCTCATTAAATATGCATTTTATATATGCACACATATTAGAGAGAATAGGAATATAGATGCTACTGCACTGTAGCTTGAGATATACTGTGTTCAAATTCTAGCTTTATTGCTCACAGAATGCAGAACAAGTTAATCTCTCTAAATTTTAGTTTCTTCACAGAAACTAAGGAAAATTAGCATACTGTAGGATGATTGAAAGGGTTAGAGGTGATATATATCATGCCTGGCAAATAATTGGTACTCAAAAATGACAGACACTAGTATGATTATATATGTGGCTATTAAAGCCATGCGACTTGTAACTAGCAAGTCTCATCTTTTGGAAGCCTGGAGAATACAACCAACAAGTGGATAACTACAAATGGGTCTATATATTTGAGAGACCTGCTTAACCCCAACCTCCCAAATAACTTTCTTTCCCTAGCAATATTTCAAGGTGTCCTCTTTGAAGACCTAGAAGTTATCTATGCCAGGGCTTCACTCCCCAACACCAGACCTTCACTTGCACTGATCTGTTATGTTCAGTGTGGCTGCACCGCCCTTGATCTGCCTTGCTGATTTTGCTATTGTCTGATTACTCCTCTTCTGGTTCTCATGACTTCTGATACATTGACATCATTATTGTGGCTCAGCTTCTCTGGCTGTTAGCTCCATCCTGTTACTCTCCTTATCAGTACTTCTCGTGGCAAAGATTGGCTAGATACTCACCAAACCCTTTTTCCTCTCTTGATACATGGCTGGACTATACTTCCAAGCCTCCTCATGTGTGGCAAAGCTATATGACTAGTTGTCAATAATGGGACACAGAAGTGATGCACAACTTCTAGGATGTGATACTTAAAACATGCTGTCTTTTCACTCCTTGCTTGGCCATTTAGAAAGCACAGAGTAGAAGACAATTGTGATACAGGAGATGATAACAAGTACTAGATGAAAAGATCCCTGGATCCCTGTGTCACTGCCTGCCAGAAAGCAATCCTAGGTAACAATTTGATCAGAAACATCTGCATGAGATTTTCCATTAGTTAGAAATAAATTTTTATTGTGTTAAGTTTCTGAGATTTTAATAGTTATTTGTTACTGAATCATTACCTAGCATATCCTGACTAATACAACTCCCAAATCTTGCAGAGCCCATCTTTCATTTTTTAACATGCACTTAGCCTATGAGCTGTAATTTGCCTCTTTGTTTCTCTTACAGATCCTCTGCATCTTTAAACCTGAGCAGTTCCCTAGAAATTTAGTGGAAAGAAAACATAAACTAAATCCACAAACATTTGCTGAATGCCTATATTTGCTAGGCAGTAGGTTAGGCACAAGTACAACATAGTGTCTTACTCCACATAACACATTCCAGGGCTGAGTTCTGATGTCTCCACTCTGCTCAAAGTATGAATTACCTGCTCATACTAGATCATGCATGAAGTATAAGAGATAGTCTTTTTCCTTCTGCTGCTCAGTCACCAAGCTCAATCCTGAGGCCACAAAGCACTCCTAACATAGTTTGTAACTTAGCCTTCCAAGAAGATCCATTGTAGACTCCTCTGAAAAAGATCCCTCACCGCCTGCCCTAATATGTCAGGATTTCAGAGTGACACACACACAAAAAAAAGCAAAAACAGTAACAACAACAAAAAGGCAACACTCCACAGAGCCCTCACTATAGATGGAAAATTTCATCATCATGGTATGTTTTTGTTGTTGTTCACTTTCTTCCATAGACGCCCAGAAATACAGATCAAAAGATTGTGAATCTATGGCTTTCATCCTAGCATTGATTACAATATAGAAAGTGCCCAGTAAAGACAAATAGGATATTTTAAAACGGAAAATATGTAATTGGCAAAATAATGCTTAGCTTTTCTTTCCCACTGAAAGATGTAAGATTCTTAGATAAAGAGGAGGATTTTAACTCCCTCTTCCTGACAGAAGAAAGATGAGGTTGATTAAAAAAGAAAAAAGAAAGCTCCAGCCATGATACTTATTCTAATCATAACCAATTTGCATTTCCAATTTAGCCTCATAGTCCTGTAAACATTTCTCCTTCCACAGATTTCTGGTTTTTCATCTTCTACAAAACAACATGTTGCTGGATAATTAAAGAGGCACACTTGGGCATTTTCAAAGATCTCCGTGTGTTGTTGGGATGCTTCAACAGAATTTAGGATTATTTTTGCCTGTTGCACATTGCTAAAAGGGGTTTTGAAACCAGAGGTGTCTACTGAGCCCAGGAAAAAGCAGAGGAGCAACAGCTGGATGCTATAAATGCCTCAGTGCTGGAACACAGCTTTCAATCATTTCACTAACCCTGGGTAGAATATGCAGCTGAAGGAAGTTTGCCACAGAACCATCATCTGTTTCCACGCTCTGCAGCTTCTGACAGTCAATGAGATCAGCTCGTTTTGATTCTGAATGTATTAGATGGAGATAATTGATTCCCAGCCTGTGTAAGTTGATCATTGTTTCCCTTCTTCCAGCTTTAGTCAGGCTACCAGGAGCATGCGCAGGCGCACTCGTGCGCCTCGCACTGGCAAATCCCGTTTGCCAGTCAAGTAGATTGTATATTGCAAACGGGATTTGCAGTATACCTCACCGAGTTTAGGCGGGATTTAAACAACAACCACAACACTATATGTTCCTCACTTACAGTGAGTAGATTCTACTAACTCCTCAATTTACAGACTACGGGTGACAGAACTGCGCTGGCATTGATAATACTACAACATGCAATGAAATTCTACTTTTAAATAGTGCCAAAGGAGTAAGGTTCTTCCATGGAAACAATTCAGAAGGCCCTCACTAGAGAAGGCATCATGTTTTCTGATTATCCTTTAATTGGTACACAATATTTTACTAATAAATTGGAAGCATTTTCTTTTCTGGGTTAATCATTTGTAAAAGACAGAAAAACTTGAAGAAAATTTTAGAAACCTGAGCAAAGATGGCAAGATTAACTGCAATTCTCTCTTAAGTACATGAACCTAGTAGTTAACCCAGGGAAGGCCACTCAACAAAGAGCTGTTAAACTAAATCTCCTTCAGTGTTTGTTCAGTTGAAATGGTGGTTTTATCTTTACCCTGACTTTTATTTGTTTGGAATGTTCCCCTAGCAATAATGCTGTATTCTGACATATAGTTATTTTATGGTACTGGGAATTGAACCCAAGGCCTCCTGCATACTGGGCAATTGTCAGAGGTTTAGGCTTTGAATAGAAGCCATGTGAAACATTTCAAACGGGAGGTGGAATTCTTTGTGCCACTTGCGGAGGGACAGGCAGAGTGTTGTGGCCACAGCAGAGAGTATGAGAGGCAAAGGAGAGTAGTAAGGGCCAGCCTCATCACATAGGCACCACAGGACCCATGAGGGACACCTTTCAGGGAGATAGAGTTGCAATGGGGGGACGAGGTGTGGAGGAGCAGGCTTCTCAAATAATTGGAGGTGGAACATGGGCAAGTGGAGCGTATCAATGTGAAATGTAGTATCAATGTGAACATGATCTCTTTCATCTCCAGAGGTGGATGCAGCCTGGAGACACTCACCATAGAGAAAAGGGAATCTAGAAAAGATGCCCTTATCAAGTGAAGTAGACCAAAGAAATTTCATTTAAAAAATCATGAAAAACAATGTAAAGAATTGAAAAACACCATGTATCAGGCACCCACGCCTGCCAATCTCTCTGCTGGTGCTTTTCAGGGCTGCCTTATCTGATGCCAACTAGCTCTGTGAAAGGGCATTGCCAGTATCATTCTGCACATGATTAAACAAAAGCTCAAGGTATTTAAAAATAATGTTTCTAAAATCACAAAGACAGTGATGGTGAATACTTTCACTGAAATTCATATCTTTCTGACTCTGCCTTTATCCTTCCTTTGACTTCTGACAGAAATCTTGCAAAGCAATAACAATGGATAAGTCTAGGCAAAGGGTATGCAGTTCATTGTGCTGTTCTTACAACTGTTGAGTAAGTATGACTTTTTTTTTTCCTTAAAGAAAAAAGAAAAAGCAATACTCATGTAAAACCAAAATTTTGAGAGTGGAAGGAAGAAATCTATATATGATCTGCCACAGTCATCAGAAGATTGTCTGTCCTGGGCATCCCTTTCCTGGGATTGCTCCTGGCCCTGGTTCTCATAACCATGTGTGATAGGCAGAATCCTAAGTGGTCAAGTACTACCTTCCTAGCATTGCTGTAACAAGGTACCACAACATGGGATTTAAAAAACTGTGGTGGCTTCAAATGACAGAGATTTATTCTCTCACAGTTCTGGAGGCTAGAAATCAAAGTCCACAGGGCCATGCTTCCCTCAGAGGCTCAAGAAAGATGCCTCCTCACTTCTTCTAGCTTCTAATGGTTGCCAGCATCCTTACCATTCCTTGCCTTGTGTCATAAGGACTCTAATTCTTTCTCCATTTTCACATGTTTTTCCCCCAGTGTCTCTGGGTCCAAATTTGTCTCTTCTTATTACAGTCGTTGCATTTAGCTCCACCTCCAATCTAGAATGACCTCATCTTCACTTGATCACATTGACAAAGACCCTATTTCCAAATAAGAAAACTTTGCAAGGACATAAAATCAAAGGCAACACAATTCAGTTAAGTACAGTCTCCTAAGATCACCACCTGCTGGTGTACATGCCCCATATAGTGCCCTGTCCTTAAGTACCTACAAATACGACAGGGGCAGTCACTGGTGTGCTTATGTTACATTACAGAAGACTCCTTTGCAGTTGCTGGATAGAATTTCTCTTGATGGCTTTGGGGAGAAGGACACAGCCATGTTTGAAAGAACCACATGGATAGGACCTGAGGGTAATCTCAAGCAGCTGAAAGTGACCACTAGCTGAAAACCAGCAACCAAATGGGACCTCAGTCCTACACCCACAAGAAACTGAATGCTACCAACAACCTGAATGAGCTTGAAAGTGAATTTTTCCTCAAACTCTCTTGACAAAACCCTAGATGGGTGATACCCAAAGTAGAGGACCCAGTTAGACCACACTCAGATTCCACTTCTAGAATGAGATAGTAACTCAAGTGCATTGTTTAAAGCTGCTAAAGTTATGATAATTTGTCTTTCAGCAATAGAAAACAAATGTGTCATCTTGGTGGCTTTGTTTTGGAAGATTAGTCTTCAGATGGATCAAACAAATGGTACAAATGCAAAATTTGGAAGAGAGGCACTGAGGCTGGGAAACTTTGCTTCCAACTCAGATTTGCTTTCTCCTTTAGAGCTGCTCCAAATGGTTCCTGGCTTTATCATGGATCAGTCATTATTATATATGATATATCCTTCCCAACCATTTGCCTTTCCTCTCCTATAATAAAATCTAGTTGGTTCCCACTATTTGCAACCAAAAGAACTCTAATTAACACAAAAGTATAGGAAGAAAATATTCTGAAAGTTTTTATTAAATGAACTACATGGTAGTGTGAGCCTAAAAAATGAAAAATACAATCTTTAAGATTTCAACTAAGAAAATTAGTACTACTAAGACAAGGCTGTGCACTTTATGTAGAGAAGCCTAGTTAATCCTTGAAATGACCTTATCAGTTAGGTAGCTGCTACTATTAACTAGATTTCTCATTGACAGACTTAAAAAGTGGCCACTCTAGGATCTTAACTAGGTCTGTTTGAATCTAGAATCTAGAGCACATGGGTTTTTTTTGTTTGTTTGTTTGTTTGTTTGTTTGTTTTTGTTTTTTGTTTTGGTACTGGAGATTGAATTGAGGGGTGCTTTACCACTGCACTACACTTCCAGTCATTTTTTAACATTTTTTAAAAAGTTTTGAGTCAGGGTCTTGCTAAGTTGCTGAGATTGACTTTGAACTTGTGATTGTCCTGCCTCAACCTCCAGAATACTGGGGGTTACAGGTATCTTCCACTGAGCCTAGCTAAAGTCTGCTTTTAAAATCACTAATCAATATTGCTTTAAACAAAATAATTAGTGCCCCACATCAGCCCCAATATTAATACATTTTATCCTCAAGGTAACCTAATTGTATTTTAAAATGCTTTATAGAAAATATGTATAATTTACAGTGCTTAATAAACATGGAACAATATGAGGCTATCTAGTTTTTCTGTGATTGAATATATGTCCATTCATTCAATAAATAGTTTTATCTGCCAGGCATTATTCTAGGGGTATGGCCCACAAGACAGATCAGACTCCTGCTCCATGGGCTTCCCATTTTTGATAGGGGAGACAGACATTAATCAGATAAAGAAAACACGACTGAAGAATGGTAAGTGCTGATAAGCCAATTGAACAGGGTAGAGTGATAGAGTGACATTAGATTGAGTGGTTAATGCACGTAATTTAAGAAGAGGTGCTATCTGAATGAAGGGGTGATTGGCAGGAAAGTCTGGGTGAATGTGTCCAGACAGAGGAATGAGCTTGAATAGAGTCCCCATGGTGGGAACAAGCTTGATACCACTGGGGGCCAATAAGACTCTGGAAGTGGATGTGCTGAGGTGATGAGGTCAGAGAGACTGGCAGGGTCTGATCAGGTAGAGCCTTGGTGCCAATGAGAGGAGCTGGGGTTTCATTCAGAGTTTTGCAGCAAGCCACTGACAGGTTTTCAAGCAAAAGCCTGACCCAATCTGATCTACATTTGTATAAGATCACTTGGGCTGTTAAGCAGAAAATGGACTATAAGGAGTAGAAGCAGGCAGACTTGTCATAAGGCAAAATGTGTAAGTCCAGATACATTGAGCATGTCATGGATTAATGGGGTTGTAATGCGACTGAAAGAAGTGGATGGATTCAGAATATATTTTAAGTGCAGAGCTGAAGCCAGGAGGGCTCAGAGGTATAGGAAAGTTATTGTGGACCCAATGTTTTTGCCCCTATCCCCCCAAATTCGTATATTAAAATCCTAACTGCAATGTGATGGTACTAGACGAAGGGGCTTTGGGTAGGTAAGTAGTTTGTGTGGGTGGCACCCCCATGAATGGGATTAGTGCCCTTATAAAAGGGATCCCAGAGAACTCTCCATCTCTCTTTCTAGCATATGAGAATACAATGAGAAGTTATCAGTATGCAACAAGAAGAGGGCCCTTAACAGATCCTGCCATCACCTTAATCCAGCTTCCAGAACTGTAATAAAGAAATTTCCATCATTTCTAAGTTACTCCGTTTATGGTATTTTGCAATAGTAGCCTGAACTAAAACAAAAGTGAAGTGAGAAAAACCTGTTGATAGGAAGTTAAGAAAATGGGTAATGATAGCACCTTTAGCTGAGTTATTGAAGTCTGGGAGAAGAATGGGTTTGGCAGAAGAAACCAAGAGATCTGTGGACAGGTTAAATTTAAGATGCTTGGTAGGTACAGATTATTAAGTCGTCCATTGCATACTCAATGTCCCGGCAATGCAAACTGCAAATAAAAAGGCGTAGCATCCCTACTCTAAAAGATCAAGATGATGTAATGATATTTGATGTGGACAAAGGTACTCTGGCTGTGAAACAGCATTGTCAGTACTATTCTATTATTACTACTTTCAATGCATTGGCAAAAAAAGCCCTTTTGATAGTCATTTGATATTCGGCACACACATCTACTCTGGTGTCCACGTAATTGCAGAGTCTGTCAGTGGTAACTTGAACAGAAGGAGCTGGGGAGGCAGATCCAATGAAGCCAAATCTTCGTCCTCTCACATTTCATCCTGGCTGCTGACTAATATCCGCATATTGGAGGGAATTTCCGCTGATGTCCTACTTCTTTTTCCACCCTCACCTCCCACGTGACCCTGGGAATAGAGTACTCTGACACCCGAGCTCTTCCAACCCCTCTTTGGAGTATCCCAATACAATAGGATATTGGCTAAAACACTGACTCAATATTGTTCACATTAGAGAAGTTCTGAGTTTGAACAACAGTGGTAAGTAGATCACAGCTTGTTTTGGCTGAATTAGTATTGTGGAAATTTTGAAGATTATAGTAAAGATGATAAGCATCATTCATGATATCCGCAGCCCATAGACACCCTTGATGTTTTCATTTGCATGTGTTCATGTACATATTTGTGCTTTATTGAGAGTTCCTTGCTCTTTTAAAACTTAAAGGAGCCAGGTAATCCCAGCACTTTGGGAGACTGAAACAGGAGAATTGCGAGTTCAAAGCCAGCCTCAGCAATGGTGAGGCACTAAGCAACTCAGTGAGACCCTGTCTCTACATAAAACACAAAATAAGGCTGGGGATGTGGCTCAGTGGTTGAGTGCCTCTGAGTTCAATCTTCAGTACCCCCCCCAACAAAACCATATCCATTTCCCCATGTTATTATTTTTCTGATACCTGATTGATAAAGGCTGTGATCATAGGAATATTCCACAATTTTTAATCTTCTGTTGACAGATATTAAGGGTTTTTTTTCACATCTTTGCTCACATGAATAATCCTGTGATAAACACCTCAAAATATAAATCTTTGTTTATGTATCTGCCTCATTTAAAAAAATTTAATTCATTCTATTAATTTCTAGAAATTAAGTAACTAGACCAAAGAACTCACAAGAATTTTAAAGCAAATTACCTACCACCAAGGTTATGGTAGCAATGATAACAGAAGCTGTTTGAAAGTCCCATTTCACGATAGAAGCCTCATATGAAGGGATGTAAAAAAAAAAAACTAGAAAAAAAATAGAGAAACTGGCATTTCGTCTAGTACGTTTGAAGGTTTTTTAAATTATAATTTGAGTTTGAACACTTTTGGATATATTTTGGCCGCTATCATGAATTGATATTTTAATATTTTGTCCATTATTGTTAGTCAAAGTTTGATTATTGAGTTATGAAAGCTCTTCATAAAGTTACAAATGAAAACATTCAAAGTGACATAGTTCTAATATTTTCCTAGTTTGTCCCTTATATTTTAATTTATACTTTTGGATTTTTTTCTAAATTATGCTTTTGAATCAAAATTAACAGCAGATATTTTGGAGTCAAATCTGATGCCAAATCCTGGCTCTGCCTCTTGCCAACTATGCCTCTTCAAGTTATTTAACTTCTCCACATCTCAATTACCTAATTTTAAAACTTAATAAAACCATACCTATGTGAAAAGATTGTGGTAAATGGAGAATGAAATAATAATGATGATGAGAACCTTAATATTTGTGTCAGGGCTTGTACACTCTATTACATGAATCATCTCGTTCAATTCTTCCAATGACCTTATGGGGAAGTTTTCGGATAATAGGTCACATGACATCTGGCACACTATTGGGGCTCTAAGGAATCCTTTAGCAAAGCAACCTGGCTAGCTTTGTTTACCCCAGTGTTGCCAAACATCTGATCACAAAAAGTCTTTTTCATATAATGCTATTAATTTTACACAGTACTGGCATTTCAAGGACAAACAATTTTAAACTAGATCTTATTTTGAGATCATTAGAGATTCACATGCAGTTGTAAGAAATGATACTAAAATTTCCCATGTACCTTTTTCCCCAGTTTCCCCCAGTGGTAACATCTTTCAAGACTATCATGCAGTCCTACATCCAGGACATAAACATTCTTACAGTCAAGAGACAGAACATTTCCATCCTCATAAAGATCCATCATGCTCAACTTTCATAGCTATCCCACTTCCCTTTCTCTCCACTCCTTCTTTAAGACCTTTTTCCAGAGTGGCTGTAACATTCTACCTTCCATCACCCATGTATGACTGGCCTTATCTCTCCACAGCCTCACTAGCATTTGATGCTATAACTGTTGTTTATATTAGACATTCTGATAGGTGTGTGTATATGGCCTTTCCTTGTGGCTTAAATTTCCATTTCCTAATGGCTAATGATGGAGAACATCTTTTTGCATGCTTATTTGCCATCTGTTTATCTTCTTTAGTGAAATTCCTCTTTATTCTTTTGCCCATGTTCTAACTGAATTGTTTGCCTTTTTTAAACTTGAATCTTGAAAGTTGTTTATATATTCTAGATACTAGTTCTTTTTCAGATATGTGATTCACAATATGTCCTCGCTCTGTAGTGTGCCTTTTCTTACTTTTAACAGGTTCTTTCATAGAACAAAATTTTTAATTTTGATAAAGTCCAATTGATCAATTATCATTTCTGACCCTTCTGCATGTGCAAGGAGGGGGGCGCTGCCTCATTACTGCCAGGTGGAGGTGGAAGTTCATGTTCCCTTCTCAGCTTCCACGACACCCAGAGGGGCCTCTCTCATTACTGCTGAATGGAGATGGGAGCTCCAACTTTCCATGTGGCTTCTATTAACAGATTTGGAGGGGGTGGCCTTATTGCTGATGGCCTTATTCAGTTCTGCTTTTTCACCAGGCCTCCTATGACTTCATTCCAGGGGAAGGTAGGGGAAGCCTCACAGCTGCAGGGTCGGGTGGAAGTCCAGGCTCCCACATGGTCCCCACGGACGCAGGGGGATGGGAAGCAGCTCATTCGCAGCTGGCAGGAATGAAAGTTCCCACCTCCTGCTTGTTTTTCTCTGACGTCACCCTAGCAAGAGCATCCAAATGCTCATTACCGCCTCTCCAGGGTGGAAGTCTACCTCCCACACAGCCTCTCCTGGTGGGACTAGTACAGAGGCCATAGTTTTTTTCTGTAATGCTTGTTTGGAGTGGAGTGATTATTGTCTATAAGTTTTTTGTCTTGCTGGGTTACCCCTTTTCTGGCCCTTTGAATAGAAAAAGCCAGGTTTGTGTTGGGACTTTTTGTTGTGGTTGCCTGTGTCTGTTAGCATCTCCAGATTGCCGGCTTCTTCAGTTCCTGGTCTAGGATGGATGAGCCAAAAAGAAATCCCAAAGAACTCACCACTGTTCATTCTGATCCCATACTCCCTGACTGATCCGCATTTTTTCTCTACCTCTCAAAGTCTTAGTTGATTTATCTCTAATATGTGGAGTTTTTAGTTACACTTATCAGAAGAGTAAGGAATAACACATCTGCTCCATCTCCCTCAAAGCAGGAGCCTCTCGAGGACATGCTTCCAGCCAGGAACATTCTTTATCATGCTTCTCCATTACGTTGCAACATCCCAACATGTAACTTGTTTGCTTACAAATGTTAAAGTATCAAGGATTGCAAATGATTTATTCTGGTAGATTAGATACAATTATCCCACCTACTGGTTAGTTTTTATAGGAAAACCAATCACCCTAAACTTAGCGGCTTGAAACAACCACCATTTATTTAGCTCAGAGTAGTTCAGAAATCTGTCTGGGCTCTCCTGGGCACTTCTGTTCTTGTCCAGGCTCCCTGCTGTGTATGATCTGCTGTGGCATGGCTAGGCTGTCTGATATCCCAAAGTGTCTGCCAGACTTGTTCACATGGGGAGTTTTAGAGGTCTTGGAGACAGAGCAGAAATATGCATGGCTCTTGAGGTCAGGGCCTAGCTCTGGCACACCCTCATTTTTACCTCATTCTAATGGCTAAAGAAAGGCACAAAGTTAATCCAGATTCAAAGTCAAAGGGAACCAGAGTCAGGGTCAAGGGGAACCAGACTCCAGGTATTGATGGGAGGAGCAGCAAAGTTATTTTATGGAAGATATGGATACAGCAGGGGTGGAAAATTGTGACCAGCTTCTCAATTTACCACATCCTTATTCTAATATTGTCTTCTTGTTTGTTTTGCTGCCCCTCCTCCTTCTTCTCTCCTTCTTCTCCCTCCTCCTTATTCATCCTTCTTCCTCCTTCTTTCCTCTTCCTCCTCCTCCTCCTTCTCCTTCTTCTTTCAGGGATTATTGAACCCAGAGGCACTTAACCACTGACCCACATCTCCAGCCCTTTTTATTTTTCATTTTGAGGCAGGGTCTTACTAAGTTGCTTAGGACCTCACTGAGTTGCTAAGACTGGCCTTGAACTTGTGATCCTCCTGCCTCAGCCTCCCAAGTGGACTTTCTAACATGTTTTCTTGAGTAGGAAAAAAAAAAAGCTAGTAGTTGCTTATAAGCACATTAGGAAAACCCGAGAATATCACATATATGAGAATGACAAATGATAAAAAAAAAAAAAAAAAAACAGCTGACAGGATAATCCACCTAAAATGAAAATCTGATCATGTTTCTCATAAAGTTAAGACTCTAAATGTATTCCTAATCACTGCCAAAAATTCTCCTGTGAGCTCACCAATCTTCTTCCCACCTCCTGCTCTACCCTCCACTATACAGATCTGATCACAGTTCTCTTGTGCCCCTGTGTGCTCTATCCTCTGTGCTTTTTCTCTATCCAAATACCCTTCCCCACCTTCCTCTCAACTTTTTTCTCCATCTGGTCAGTTTTCCCTCCTTCTTACAGGTTTAGCCTATGGGTCAGGCCCTTCAGTCATCTTCTTTGGCATTTCTTCCTCACAGACTAGATAGATTTATTGACTTTTCTCAGCATCAAAATATGCTTTAAGCATTTGGCTTTGTGTTAGTCAGCTTTCCGTTACTGTAACAAAATATCTGAGGTTATCAGCTTAAAAACAGGACAGGTATTTTGGCTCACAGTTTTGGAGGTGTCAGTCCATGGTCAATAATCCCTGTTGATTTGGGGCCAGTGGCAAGGCATTTTGTTTTGGCAGGAACGCTGCAAAGAAAGCTCTCACCTTCTGGAGGCCAGGAAGGAAGAGAGCAGGGTCCTGCAATTCCTTCTGAGATCACACTCTCCAATGACCTGACATATTCCATTAGGCCCTAGCTTGTAAAGATTTCATCACCTCCCCATAGCGCCATCGGCTGGGGACTAAGCCTTTGACACATGGGCCTTTGGGGAACATTCCAGATCCAAACTATAGCATACTAATTGATTGCTTGTCAGATTACATTGAAATTATCAGTTTGTGGATCTGTTCCCCACTAGACTCTGAATGTTTTGGGAGAGAAATCCAGCAGTTTTTTGTTTTGTTTTGTTTTTATGTTTATTTTTTGTTACTGGGAATTAAACGCAGGGGTACTTTGGCACTGAGCTATATCCCCAGTTCTTTTTATTTTTATTTTGAGACAGGGTCTTACTAAATTGCTGAGGATCTTGCTAAGTTGCTCAGGCTGGCCTTGAACTTGCAATCCTCCTGTCTTAGAGTCCTAAATTGCGGGGATTATAGGCACATGCCACCTCACCCCTCAGAAAGCCTGGTCTTATTCAATTCTGCATCAAGTGCCTAGCACAGTGAATATACTGTTGATTAAATAATATAGCAAGAGCTGGTGGTAAGCCCCTCCTTATCTCTGGGGCTTTGCCACCCTATTATGCCTCAATAGGGATTTCTATAGGCAGATGGCAATTCTAGTTGTTCCTGTAATAAATCACTGTGCTTGTTTCTTTAGGTATAAGAGGTGGAGAAAATTGCTTTCTATTTGAAGATGATCTAAAAAGAAAATAGTTATTTTATATGCCTAAACCAAATGGAAACAATATATTTATAGTGGTGTTTATGGATTGAGGCATACTGTGCTCTTAGTAGGTAAGGTTCAGCTTTGGAATTGGGGGCTCCAGTTTTAAATCTCCTTCTCACTAGACCTGAGATAGCAAAGAACCCACCCACCCACCTACCTCATGTGTAAAACAAAGCTAATATAACTGGGTTGTTGTAAGGATTAAATGGTGTAATCTTTACAAACTACAAAGGACATAGAAAACTATTATGATTATTTTTGGTTTCAGAAAGATTTTGGCTAGAAACTTGCATAGCTATACATAATCTTAAAAGGGAATTTTGGAGAGACCATGAAGTGAAAAAATCAAGAGTGTTTGTTATAAACCAAGAAAAGCATCCTTGTACAGAAGCATAAACATGCTAACTTCTTATATTTCAGAATGTCCTTGATCCAATGATCTTTGGAAGTTAAAAAGATTTGAGTTAAAGGGAGCAATGATCTCTAGAAATAGGGTGGAGGCTTTAAGGAGGTATTGTAGGTGTGGGGGAGCAAGTGTGCGTGCTTTAAAGGACTAGAACCTTCTTTGCTGAGTGCTCTGTAAACAAGCTCTGTTGGATTAGCAGAAGTTGCAAAAAAAATAAGGTGACTGAAATCAGAACCGCCAGTATGCTTGGGTGTGCTATAGTTTCCAACCTGTTCTAAAAGCCTCTTATGTAAAACAGATTTAGCAAAACTGCTCAGGTTGAAGAAAGAAGCATGCCCACTCTGCTTTCTTCAGAGCATTCATCCTCTCCCCAGCACATGGTGGAAGGGGAACTAGGAGACCTGAATTCCAACTCCAACTATTCCACTAACAGGCTGTGTGCAATTTTGAACAAGTACCAGCCTCTCTGTTCTCACTTCCCTCTTGCATGAGATGAAGAGGAACTAAATGCCCCTTCCATTCTAATAACTCTGCTTTTCTTCATTTTCCTGTCAGCTTTTGCTGGATCCCTCCAGCCTCTCTGAGCTATGGGAGCCCTACATTTGACCTCCACCTTTGGCAAAGAGTATGGATTTTTCTCTATCTAGGAGGAGTCAGAATTCTCTTGGTAACAAAACGGCACTGTGTGTCTTGTGCTACGGAAGAGATTACAGGTAGCACTCATCCAGATTTACATTGTGGTTTGAGAGAAACTTGAGGAGAAATAAACATCAAGAGCGGCAGACAAGGAGCCAGTGCTGAGGGAGCACGGACAGGCTTTCTGTGGATGACTTTGACATTGATATCCTCCAGCAAGCAAAATGTGTACTCAGGTAGCATTAGCATTTGTTGAATTTAATTTCATATCTTGGACACTTTCTGCAATAGTGTAAGAACGGTGGTCCTCAGTACTAATTCAGGATTTCACATCCCAGATGTTCCTCCTGCTTCCATCCCACATACACACAGAAATGTCAAGTTCAGTTGACATGGGCAGGGCCTAGTTTCGTGGGTGAGGGGATTCTGAACTCAGTCAAGGTTAGGATCAAGGCATTTAGAGAACTGATGTGCCTGTCTGCTTCTTCCTTCCATATACCCATCAAAAGCAAATAACCAAACTGAAATCCTTTTATCATTTACCTGACTAAATCCAGTTTTCAGTGACTGCCATTACCCTTTCAGTCTTACCTGACTCAGGCTTCACACTTGACACACAAAGTTAATGTTTACACTGTTTACAAAGCAGTTTGATAGGCACCAGGACCCTGGCACGCAAAGGGGGCTTTGTTGCATCACAATCTCCTTTCAGTTTCCTAATGGCAGTTCAGCAGCCTATGTAACAGAATTCAGGGACCTGGGACTATCCAAGCTTCAGACTTTGTGAGACCCAGATCATAGCTCCTAATAATCAATAGCGTGTCTGTTTAAAAAGCAAAAAGTTTGAAGGTACAGGATAATATTCTCTAGCTGGACTTGCTTCCTGGCACCTGGTGACCTGTTTACTTGCTTTCAGAAATGACTGGCATCAGCCATGCAAACACTGTGCTCCCAGCAGCTCTCCCTACATGATTAATGCAAACAGGCAGATAAACCTCTGCTCACTCCCCAGTCAGAGCACTCCCTGCAAATTAACACACACGCTTTACCTCATTTGATTGGGAATGAGGATTTTCTCAAACTGTTGTCCATCTGACATCACCTTGTGGGGCTAAATCTGTCCTTACTCTACAGCATACCTCTGTAGGGGCTGACTCTGTCACTTTGCTTGATTCAGTCAGAGCCCTTATTCCTACAGTCGTCAGCTTGTTGGTCCTAAGTAATGCTCCTCAAAGGCTCTTTCTACTATTGGATCCTAGCTATGCTGAGATTTTGGTTCTACTCTGAAGTTTGTCTTTCCTAGAATATATAATGTTCTCCAATTCTGAAACACATAGTTCAATAAATGATTTCTTAAAACATCCATTCTCTTTGTCTCAATAATTACATTCTCAGAGCTTTATAATTTGTCCTCTTTCCTTCTTCTGTGAAGAAAGGAAGGAAGAGAGGGAGGAAAAGAGGAAGAGTAGGAGGGAGGATGGTACAGAGGGAGGGAGGGGAAGGGGAAGGGAACAAAGAGAAGGAGAGAGGGAGGAAAGAATGAATGAGCGAATGAACACATGCAGGCCAGCAGGCCAGGAAACTTGATACACATGTAAATGTGCTTCAAACAATACAGAGATTACCAAGTCAATTGTGCCATATCAACCTGATGGCTATTATGAAATTATGATTGTGAATAGAATAAAATGACATGAAAATACTATTTACTTAAAAAAGAAAAATACATCTACATTAGGCATTGTAAATACATTTATACATATATAAACTATGAAGCAAAAAAAGCTGACATTTAGTAGCTGTGGAATTTTGAGGGCTTTTATTCATTTTTGAAATTTCTGTTAATGCTCTTACAATATTGTTTCTGCAATAAAAAACAATATCATCTCTTTTGTGTGACAATTTAAATGTTTTCTCGTAAGTGTGATTTAACACTAGAGTGTTCTCTAAAGGATATAAATTCATTCTATTCTGTGAAGGCTTGAAGCTTCTTGAAGATTTAATATATGTATTTAATATTTAATATTTATAACATGGGTAGAATGTTTATATCATTATCCCTTGTTTGATAAATGAAGGCTCAGAGGTGTTGGAACATGAATGGTTTGACCAAGGTTGTGTCATTTATCAATGACACGCAGGAGTGGAAGGAAGACACCATAAATCCTTGAGTCCTGAAACTAAATCCAATTCATAATATATACTGTGTTTTTCAGAGAGTCTGATAGAGTATCACATATTCTCTAAGAATTTGGTAAACACTGATTTTTTAAAGTTTCCTTTTATTTTTAATTGACACAATAATTTCACATACTTCAGGGGTACAGTGTGAGGCTTCCAAGACTGATGTTTTTAAGTGCTGAGAGTAGAACAGTGGGAGAGACCATTCACTAGTCTCCCTGACACCAGCCTCACCTGGTGTCATACATACTCATCATACATGTAAAATCATACATGTAAAATCAGGAGATGAATTTTGAAAGTGAGCTTTCATTTTGTCACTTGTCTACTCAAGAACCAATAATGGGTTTATGTTAATAGTTCAGATGCTGGGTTCTGAGTTTCAGGGCCTTCCAGAACACAGTTAAGCTTTTGCTGAGAACTACACAGGGCATACCTTCCTCCTTCCAGTCCAGCCAAGCACCCCAATACCTTCCATGTGGTTACTAATTCCCTATCCTAATTTTTTGTTTTTAATTTTGCAGTTTAATTTCCATGTAAATTTAAAGAGAAACTACTTAAATTTAAAAAGTAATGAGGTGCTGACCCTCAGTATCTGGATTCATGTGTGTACTGAGGATCCCGTTGGCATCAGGGAAAGCATCTGTAATTACTGTGGGCTGAAGTGTAAAGAACAAGTACACTGTCCCAGCCCAGGCTTCCTGGTGGTTGGGACAGAGCAGTATAATCAGCATCATGTCACTACACAACACATGTGAGTCGGTCTGCCAAGAGCTTGCTCTGTAGCACCCGCTTTCAATGACATAGTATAACTTTGGTTATCATAAAACATCATCCAGAGGGGCGGTTCCAAGATGGCGGCCTAGACGGACGCTGTGGTCAGTCTCTCCAGAGCCAGAGGTTGAAGTTGTGGAAATACCATCTCCCAGCCAGCTTCTGGATATCATCATACAGCTACCCGGGCAGGAATTTCACTTGCGCGTGTAAGCAGGGCCACCAGCCAGCAGCCATTGCCACAAGCAGAGTGACTTCAGCA
>PVHX01006748.1:0-58021 GCA_004024805.1 Geosciurus inauris
TTACATTTGAAATTAGCTTTGTCTCAGTGATATAGAGAACCCATTTTTGATGCATAAGACTTGATAAGTTCTTGTGAGAGCAACTAAAAAAATGGACATGGAGACACTTAACCTTATTAAATACCTATTATGAGTCAGATGTGGTGTGATGGTTGTTATGAAAGCTCAGTGAATTCTCAGAGCTGACTGCAGGGACAGCTTCCTGGGTGGTTCCAACTGTCAGTACACAGCCCAGGCTTACAAGGACCCCGTGCTTGGTTTCATGTTCTATTGTAGCATCTTGAAGTTCTTAATAATTTTCCAGCAGGGGCCCTGTATTTTCACTCTGTGTTGAGCCTGCAAATTAGGTAGCATGCCTCAACTGGCTGAAGAGGCATTTTTATTTGTAAATGTGCCTATATTGAACACATATAAAGAAGGAAGCAGCAGCTCTTTGTGTCAAAAACCTAATACCAAATCCAAATACCAAATCATGTCCTCTTTATTTTTATACCAAAAAAAAAAAAAAAAAAAAGATTGTTAAGTGCATGACATTGTCTTTTAAGACTCATGGAATCTCTGCTTCAAAACATAACCCAACCACCTCATCGTGCTAAATTACCAATTCACCTAAGGGAGCAGACGTAAGGCAAGAAATAATACAATATCAGAAAAAATAATAACAATAGCAACATGCATCTGTGGGCTTCTTGTATATTGTTTTTTCTTCATATCCATATGCTTGGATATAAGTAGGTCTTATGACTACACACAAGAAGGCAACTAGCTACAGCTGAGACTTGGTAAATCAAAAATCAGAGAAAATTCTTTTTTTATTAATTCAAGTTACAAAGTAATTTTCATCCTACATTTAAGTGAACTAAAGTGACTTGTGTCATGTCCCACAGTTCTCAAAGAAAAAAAACTCTCAGGTGGTCAATAAGCCCTGTTTGAACATTAACTATTAGATTCGAGCCTGTTTTTAAATAGAAATACTTTCTTTTCTCTCAGAAAAATGTGCCATCCATTTGGGATTCCTGCACTTGGGCTGTTCTATTTAGTGTGGAAACACATATTTTTAAAACTACATAAACAATTGTCATATACACGTTGAGCAAATGCACACTAATCACCTACTATGAGTCAGGCACTGTATTCACAAAGAGAACACAGATTGTTTGGTTAGTTCTTTTCTCATTTATTATGTGCCAGTGTGGGCCAGGCACTGTGAGCCACAGGGGTGGGGATGGGGGATGGAGGTAAGGACATACACTCACCTGCAGGAATCGACCATAGTGTGTGAAAGAAAGGGAACAATGTAGATTTCCCTCTGCCCTCTAAAATTTTACAGTATAACTAAATAGATATTTTTAAAAACTGAATAGATATTTTTAAAAAACTAAGTATAAACTGTGGGAAACACGACATGAGTAGTAAATGCAGAGGACTTGGGAAGCACATTATTTTGATGAACATTGTCTGAGCAACAGAAATGTTACCCTGGAGTGGTCACAGTCAATTGGAGGAAAAACAGACCCTTAAGTAGTTCAAAATAACATAGAATGTGCTAAATTGGGGAGAAAACAAGGGGAAGCCTGGAAAATCGGAGGAAAAACCAGATGTCCCTAAATGAAAGTGGAAAGCTGCCCCACATCCTCCAGACCTTCACATTCAGTAGACAGTGACCCTGACCCTGCCTCCCTGGGAGCCTTCAGTTTCCTTCAGTAACATGGGGACTAGACGGAAAGAGATGGTTTGTGTGGGCCCTGGGTTTGCTACTAGCTCTGAGAATGCCATGCTGTAGTGATTTCAGGGCAGTCTAAGTTTCAAGAAGGGGTAAGATTGAAAGAAGGTGCAAGGAGTGCCTGGCTGTGGGAAGTCAGGGAAGCATAGAAGACATGCATGACACATGGTGATAGGAGCAACTACAGTGGTGATTTCAGTAACGGCATTTGACAAAGGTAATGGCAGGCACTGTAAGCAAGGTTCCCCAGCATTACTTCCAATTCTATTGCAAAGGCATTTTGCCTTAATTTGCTAATCTCTTCATGGCTAATGTGTAACCAGTCAACGTCTTTTACTGTGCAGCTTTTTCCTGTCTGTTTCCCCAGCTCTGATCTTCATCCACATTCACCAAGGCAAACAGCATCGCCTTGTAACTTCTGTCAGCTCTGACTGCAGGGCTCTTTCCAGATCCCAGCCAACCTTGTCTCCCTAAAACGAACTTCAGACTATTGCCCCGCCAGAGCAAGGCTTTCCATTGTGTCCAGGATAAAGGTCAAACTTTACCTGGCACTCAACATTATCTGTAACCTGTTCCAAACCTACCTTTACAACCTTACCTAACACACCATGGCATGTGATGGGCTGGAATTAGAACTTAAAATTGGCCTTGACTTCAAATGCTGAGTTTTACCTATGTAGCTGAGCAACCTTGAGCCAGTTAATTAGCAGATCTGAGCTTTAGTTTCTTCATCTTTATAAAGAAGGATTAAATTAAAGAATATGGAAAGCAAAGGCTCAGCTCTAAGATTTTGGGCACATGGCAGGAGAATGTCAGTAGGGACAAAATCCCCCAAGAAGAACTAAGTTGTGGAAAAGCACACAGGGCTGGATGGATTTCAGAGGGCTTGTGGAGAAACCTTAATTAGCCTCTACCTTGAGTAAAATGTTATAGGGAAATAAGAGAAAAGGGTATCAACTCTTACTCCCAGTGAAATATATAGAATTATGGAATTTTTTTCCATCTTGTACTCTAATTCCTTTAAGAGAAGAAAACAAGTTTAACTCAACCTTCTGAGCATAAAATGGGAATAATGGTAGTAGTTCCTCATAGTGCTGATGTGATAGTCCAATGACATAATCCATAAATATGCTTAGAAAGTGCCTGACCATAATAGCAACTCCAAAAATGTCCATGGGACATTCACAGTGTTCATAGCCTAAAATTGTTACCCATAATTAGTGGTTGCTTGAACATTGATGAAATATATTCAAAATGCTACAGGAGCCTGCCTTGGTGGTGGTATACACTATAATCCTAGCGGCTTGGAAGGCTGAGGCAGGAAGATTGCAAGTTCAAAGCCAGTTTCAGCAACTTAACAAGGCACTTAGCAACTCAGCAAGACTTTGTCTCTAATAAAAATATTTTAAAAAGGTCTGGGGATGTGGCTCAATGGTTAAGCATCCCTGGGTTCAATCCCCAGTACACCAAATAAAGAAAAAAAAAAAAGCTACAAGGGTATAAATGCCTTGGTTAACATAAGAGAAAATGTCTTCATGAAACCAGACTCAACTTTCCCTTTCTGTTTATTTACAACTTCAAAACAGATTGGCCATGTTTGTATATTGCTGAGAAACTCACAGAATATGGTTCATGTTACACAATTGGGAAGGACAGTTTCCTGCCACTTCTGACAGTTTAATATTATTTCCTCTGAGTGTTTGTGCCTCACATTGGATGTAGGGATGAGATATGTTGGGTGTGTGTCCTGTGGAATCAAGGGGTGCCCTTCACCACCTCTTTTTCCTCCTACCTGGATCTGAGCTTATGTGCACAGCAAATCTCTTTTCATTTGAGGGAGATGCACCTAGTTATAGGGCAGCCTTGACTTAGAAACCATATAAAATTGGTTCCCAATCCAGGTCAGCTTCTTACTAGCTATGGGCAAGTGGATTGAACCAGTTTTCCCATGTGTAGGATCAGAACACCCCAAGTGTGAGTACGGAATAGACTAGAGATGACAATGCCTGTAATATACCTCATATGGAACCTGGCACATGCTCAGTTTTTAATCAAGAATGTCAGACAAACTTTACCTACTATTAAAACTTTCCCTCCACAGCATAAAGCAGCTTCCAAATTTACATCTCTTTATCCCTGGTATTGGTAGATCCATTTTTGCACAAGATGAGTGGGCCTTGTATTCTAGATCCTGCTTGAATCTTCTTTATCTTGCTAGCACACAGAGTTCTTTTAAGATACAGTGTTCTTTTTTCAGGATTCATTCTTCTTTTAATGGGTTTATTCTTGCATCCAGAGCTTCATTATGATTCAGTCATCACTCCAATTTGGTTTAGCACATGAAACATCTGTTCACTTAGCAGATCAGCCCCTTTTGCAGATACTGGTCTAAATGAGTTCTTCTGTGCTCATCATTGCCTTTTTCTCCCCGCAGCAGCATTCTAAATAAACATTTGCTCAATATGAAGCAAGATTTTCACTGAAAGGGAAAAATGATCTATATTTTGTCATCTTCCCCCAAGGCACTTCCCTTCTTTTAAAAATGCAACCATACAGAAAGAAAAGGCAATATTGCTGATATTTGTGTATACTGCTCACCACCACAGGGCGGAGTGGCTTCATGTGTGTTCAAGAATGCTACTACTCGATGGTGCCTTGGATAGGGGTGGCGCTCTAGCTCAGGTCAATAAGCATGTATTGACAAGTATTTAGTTTCAGTTTCTGAGAAGAAGAGATGATTGGTATAAACTAGTGTTTGAAGAGCTTTCAATCTCATGGAAATAAATGTATGCTCAATTATCAAAATGCTACTTGTGATGGTTGATTCTATGTGTCAACTTGACTGAGCCACTGAGTGCCCAGATAATTAGTCATACATTATTCTGGAGGAGATTTACATCTAAATTGGTGGAAAGCATAAAGCAGATTATCCTCTTAATGTGTTGAAGTTCTGAATGGAACAAAAAAACTGAGTAACTGGGAACTCTTCCTATCTGATTTCTTTGAGGTGCTTTTTCCTAGACTTTGAGGCCAAACTAAAACATTAAGTCTCCTGAGTCTCTAACCAACAGCCTGCCTGACTTACACTACAAATCTTGAAATTTGTCACCTTCCTTTATCATGTGAACTAATTATTCATATCAAAATTATATTAATATAAATAATCTCATATACATACATTTACCCTGTTGTATTCCTCTAGAAACCCCTAATACACTGCAAATAACTAGTCTGAAATTTAGACTGAATTAAATCTAGATTGTAGTATTTCCAAGCCAGAAAGGGCCAAAATTCCTTACAAGTGAGTAATTTGAGACCCCCAAGTACCATCTCTGTGTTTTGAATAAAGAATACTTTCATTGCTGTTCCTACACCACCGTTTACTAGCTAGATAGTTATTAGGTACAATGACGTCACTAGCACCACCAGTATTAGGGTTATTTTCAAGATCAAACATACTTTGTAAAGCACAAACTCTTGTGTGTTCATTAGGGGTTTAGTTGTACTGACACAACAGATGTCCACATTTGAACTGTCAGATCTTCAGGAAGCTAGAAAAGAAACAAACCTAGAAAACACAAAAGCCAATACAGTTATTTACTCAGAAACTGTGCTTAGCCTAGGTCTGCAGAAAAGCTAACTAGTCATGGACCTATGCTTAGGCCCATGTAAAGTATGACAAACTACTCTAAATTTAGCTTAACTTCATGGGTTACCTTGTGAATATTTTGTGTCAGAGTTTTTTTAAATTTTTCTGATCTAAAATTATAAATTTGGGGGCACTTATTATTTGACAGGCACCCTTTTAAGTACTTTATGTCTATCAACATATTTGATCCTCCAAATACCTGTATCCCCATGTAAGAAAAGATAAAAAAAAATGCTACATAACCTTACAAGTTCATACAGCTAGTACATGGTAGATGAAGCCAGGAGTCAGTCCCAGGAGTGGCACTCCATGGGTAGTATTCACTCTACTACAGGTGCTGACATTGGAACACCTGTTGTAAAGACTCCCTCTTTTCCATGTGTGAGTCTGACCCTGTGTTAGAATATCTGATGACTGTATAATAATTGAAAAAGTGTGACACTCTCAGCCTGACATACCTGGATTTGAATCTATGGGAATATCGGTGTTCTCTAGCTTCCCTGAGCCCCTGCTCCATCTCTTTTCCTAGTTGTCTTCCAGCCATACTCATTTACTTACCTTTTCATAGCAGAAAATTATCTTGAATTATTTGGATTCTCTTCATTAACCTTCATATTATTGAAGATGGCCCCATATTTCCACTGGAAGGGCTTTGCTGTAGAACTTCAGAACAACTTCTTGTTGTAAAACCAATGAGTGCTTTGCAGTTCTCATCTTACGTGACAGCTCTAAGGTACTTGACATTCCTGGCAATGTCTTCCCTCCTAACATTCTCCTCACTCTTAAATTCCAGAACACCCCTCTCCCAGCTTTCCTCCCAACCTGCTGCTGAATTTTCTCCACCTCCTTTAGTATAGGATCCTGCTTTTCAAATATTGGTGACTTTGAGGTCTGTACCTTCTACCCTCTGTTCATCTTACCTTGCCTTCCCAAACAGTGTCCAATATTCATGACTTCCAATAGTACTTGAGGACTGATAACTCACAAATCTCTACATATAAACCTTAGACTTCACACTTTAATTCTAACTATATATCATCAGTAGTTTACGAGATATTTCAAAGTAGATGTCCCATGTATAACTTAAGCTCCACATTCCCCCTAAAATTGAATTCATCACCCCCCATCAAATCTGTTTCTTCTCCTGTATTCTTTAATGAATCTATACTGAAAACCCAAAACCTAGAAGCAGCCTTAGACTTTCACATTTACCCAGTTTTCCTTATCTGAACAGATAAACAGACACAGATACAATCTACTCTCCTCTCCGTTTCCACTTTTTAGGGCTTCTTCATCTCTTATGTGGTTTGTTTGGCTACATTTTTTTGGTTTTGTCAAAACCTTCAATGAGTCTGCAATCATCAGATTTTCCCATATCTCTATCACACAGCATTCAGAATAACACCCATAACAGACACATCTCATATAGGCACCACTGTGCTCCAAAGCTTCCATGGTGAGCCGGCATGGTGGTGCAAGCCTGTAATCCCAGCACTTAGGGAGGCTGAGACAGGAGAATCGCGAGTTCAAAGCCAGCCTCAGCAATGGAGAGGTGCTAAGCAACTCAGTGAGACCCTGTCTCTACATAAAACACAAAATGGGGCTGGGGATGTGGCTCAGGGGCCAAGTGCCCCTGAGTTCAATCTCCAGTACCGAAAAAAAAAAAAAAAGCTTCCATGATGCCCCCATTTATTTCTAAACTTGACTAGAGATCATCAAGGCTATTAGGTGTCAGACTCCTGCCCCACTCCTTCCTTCACTCACTTCTCCACTTTATTCTTTGAGAACTGAACCACGCACTAGCTCAGCTCTCGTGGGCCTCTGTGCCTTCACAAGTGCCATTACCTCTACTTACATTCTGCTTCCAGTCATAGCACTGCCTTCCTATCCAAAAAGTCCTCACTAATTCTTCAAGATCCTATTTCAAATATGACCTCCTCAATAAAGCTTTCTTTGATTTCTCTGAGGAGACTTCAGTATTCTCTCTAGAGAATACTGGAATAATTGTTTGCATTTTTGGTTTTCCAGAAAACTGTGAGTTCCTTCAGGAAAGAGATTCCTTTTTCAATTCTATGGCCAATGCCTTGTAGAGACATGTCACATTAAAGCTGTTAAATAGATGTGTGCTGAATAAGTGTGAATAATTTAATTTTAAAAAAAAACTGTGCTCACTTGTAAAGTGTTTGCTTGTATGCATATATCATACTGTGTAGATGTATGTAGGTGTGTGTGTGTGGCTTTGTGATATTAGTGCTGTTTTTGTAGATTCAAGTATACGTACAGCCTTTAAAAAGATATTTGCTTTACTCAGACATTTCTCTAATTATTGAAAGCATATGGTTATCTATTGACCATGGGTGAAATTAGGTACAATTTTCTGAAATAAACGGAGTGGCCCCTAAATTGGGCATTAATTTAATTTATTGAATTATGAAATAGAAATGTGATCCAGTGTCAAACAACATTCTATGAATATAGCAGATAAGTACAAATGGAAAAATTGCAAACCCCAAGGTACCGTTCTTCTAACTACTTAATATTATCTTACTTTTATTCTTCATAACCCCATGCATGAATTCCAATTCCCGGTAAACCTAATAATTTTATTGTGTGGATAGCTTTATGATCTCAATCCAGTTGAACTTGAAAACTCATCTGGCATCTTCTGACAGGGAGCATCTTTGCATTGTGATGTATGTTTTTCACACAGATAGAATGGAGGTTCTTTACCAGATTTTCCACAGTTCACCACAAAAGAACTGGCTCTGAAACTCACCCATGATTATGATTTCTGCTGTATTCCTGGGAGAGATTTTTTAAGCTAGAAATAGGAAGGCAACTAACATTTAAATTATTTCTATTATATGAATTATCATGATATATCACATAATATCATTCATCAATAATAAAAACTATTAAATTATATAATTTAAGATGCATATATTGAAATACTTCTCTAATGATGCTCTTAATATAGTTAACATCTATTTGCTTACAAGTCCAATTCTGCATCATTCTTTTCTCTGAACAAGTTTCATATTATGGCTAAAACCTATTTATTTTAAATAAATTTCACTGAAGTTTTACATATATGTGCAAAAATCTACAAATCATAAATCTACAGATCGATGAATCTACACAGTAGGCATCATACTAATCAAGATATAGAACATGTAGGAACTGAGACCTCCCTGGGGCTTTACCGCTTTACACGAGTCCCCTGCTAAAGGTCACTATTTTGCTGACTTCTATTGCCAGGGCTTTGCTTCTGAACACCAAAAACAGAACTTGACAAATCTTCCAGACTGAGATGAGGAGCTGGGTGTCACTGATGTTTAAGTCCATTCCAATCTTTGGGTTCTATGTAAACGGTTTTCCTTGTAACTCATCTCCATGTAATTTGGTTATAGCCATGTGAGTTTTCCTTCCCAAATACCAATTTTGTTCCCCTTTTATCTCTACCCTTTCTCTATTCTTTGCTTCTATTTATTCCAAATGTATCACACAGATAGAATGGAGGTTCTTTACCAGATTTCTATTTCTGGATTATGAGTGTTCACCTCTCCCATCATGCTTCTGAGAATTTGTCATAGGAAAGTAAACCTAAAGAAGAACACAGGTATATGTAAAAGATGTTCAATGCACCTTTACCTATGCTAATGAAACTTGGGAGGCCACTTAAATGATTAGGTATCTGTGTACTGCAATATTTTGCAGCCATTAATCATTATATTTATTATATGATTATATAAGATGTTTATGATATCAGATAAAGGAACTGACATCTAATGTAAATAATGATGTATGATTGTAGGAAAACATTATTCTTTTCTTCTATTCATTCCAAATGTATCACTCAAAAAACCTCTGAGAAACTTAAAGCCCATGGCACACTGAAAACATGCTTTAAAAATTTTAATCATAAGAGTAATACAGCATTATCACAGAAAATTTGAACAATAAAACAAAAATGGTAACCATCAGCCAACCATCCTAATAAAGGAACATTTGAATTTTGCCAAGTGTTTACATACAATCATACATCATTATTTACATTAGATGTCAGTTCCTTTATCTTGATAAACATTTTTATATAATCATGTAGTAAATATAATGATTAATGGCTGCAAAATATTGCAGTAAACAGATACCTAACCATTTAAGTGGCCTCCAAAGTTTCATTAGCATAGGTAAAGCTGCATTGAACATCTTTTACATATATCTGTGTTCTGCCTTACTTTTATTTACCTATGACAAATTCTCAGAAGCATGATGGGAGAGGTGAACATTCATAATCCAGGGAGCCCCAAACCATTTCACAATTGAGGTAGAGAAGTGATGAGTCCCCAGAAGATGATTTGGATTTCTTGAACATTTCTAGTGTGAAAATCAGAAAGCAAATAAGCCCTGTTTAACCAGGACTAGATCAAGTTACCAGGCACTCAAACTTTTAACTTACAAATACTTATTATGGACTACACTGTAGTATAACTGGGCAAAAGCTGCTTCTCCATGATAAATGGGTAATTTCTCTGTTCCCCCTAGTTTCTTAGTAAAATAGCCATCTGACTGATTTACTGTGAATATTACTGCAACTTGAGATTTTGGCAAAAATCTATTAGAACAGAGCATGAGGCCTGTAAAGAACCCATTTAAACTGTCAAAAAAAAAAATGAGTCTGGGTAGAAGGGAAAGAAAGGAAGCAAAAAAGACAGAGAGGTGGAGGAAGAAAGGAAAGACACCATGTTTATTTTGGTATCATAGAACTTTAACACTAGAACTAATTTCCCAAAGATAATTTTAGTCTATTGCTTGACTTATGGGGCCCTGTTTTCTTTAAAAATTTTCAGCTTCTAAGCCAGAGAAAACTAAATTTTACTAGCAGATTAATATCATAAAATTAGGAATCAATTTTATTCTTGGCACTGAAATTTTATCTAATTAGTTTAATAGAAGTGGTTTCTTCAGAGGAAAGAACTGGTTTAATTAAAGTTTAGAACAAATGCAATGTTTACTGAAACACAGCAAATATCTCTATGTGCAGACTATTTTACTGGTGAAATGCGTTACTTATAAACTCTTCCAAATCTCTTACAATCCATTCCCAGAAGCAAATATGACTATTTCTTGGATGGGACAATGAAGAAGATCTAAGAATGTTCATATTATGAGTGAATAGGACCATTGAATGAAGGCTTAAAATATGAAGAGAAATTTATCAGTGAAATAGAGCATTAGTCTATCAGTATTCACTGAGTACCTCTAATCATCTGATACTGCATGCTAGGGTATGTGCTGTTGGTGAAAGCCAAGGGAAGAAAGCACTGGATGGGAGTGTGGGGCACCCAGACTGGTAGGGGCCAGGGAAGGCTTCCTGGAGGGCTGCAGAGCATTCACCTGCTTCCCCTCTGGTACTAGATATTAAACCAGGGATGCTCTTCTACTGGTCTGTATACCCAGCACTTTTTATTCATTTAAATGGGTCTTGCTAAGTTTCTGAGGCTGGCCTCGAATTTGTGGGTCCCTGCCTCAGCCTCCAAAGTCACTGGGATTAAAGTATGGGCCACTGCACCAGCAGCCTAATTCTTAATGATAAGCAGGCATCAGTCAAGTGAATTCTAAGAAAATAGATAACAGAATTGGAAGTTGTCTAAACAGAATAGGAAAGAGGAAAGGGCATATCTGGAAAGCCCAGAATATCAAAGGGGAGGCAGGGAGTGTGTTAGATGAGGCAGAGTATCAGGAGATAGTAAAACATAAAGTACTTTGAAACTTAGTCTCTTTGCAATATGGACTAGAAAGTCACTGAAAGGATTTATATATGAATGTATGTATGTATGTATGTATTTGAATTTTGTGGCACTGGGGATTGAACCCATACATGCTAGGCAAGTGTTCTACCGCTGACCTACATTCCCAGCCCCAGCTGAAGTAACTTAAACACAGGATCAGCGGAAGTTTGGTTACATAGATCACTGTGAGTATAGTGTATAGAATGTCCTGGAAGGTACAGGACTAGAGGCAGGGAGAACAGTGAAGAGGCTGCAGCAATGGTTTCACAGATGAATCCTCAAACTTCATCTGTCAAACCCGGGAGAGTAAATATTTTAAATTTAACAGGCCACATGTTCTCTATCACAACTATTCAACTCTGCTCAGCACAAAATCAGTCATAGACAATACACAAATGAATGAATGTGGCTGTGTTCCAATAACACTTTATTTATACACAATGAAATTTGCATTTCATATATTCTCACATGTCATGAAATATTGCTTTTGACTTTTTTCTTCTACTTAAAAATGTGAAAAACATGCTGTTAATTGAGAGGAAACAGGAGGGTACCTCAACTGATGGGGTGGGTGTAAGGGAGCTAAGCAGCCGAATTTGAATGCATCAAGTAGAGGAACCAGTGACTGACTAGCTTTCGCTGGCTGGGGAAGTTGATTGTAACAATTCTGGATGGAGACAGTGGATGAAAAGTGGTGCCTCCATTAGGTGGAAGATCCACCGTGAACACGGGATTTGGATGTTGGAGGATGCAGAGGCCAACAGGTTCCGTTCTCAATGATTCAGTCTTCAGGGATTCTAATATGTGGAATCCTCCCAAGGAAAATATTTTTAACTTTGTGCACCTTGTGCGCTGTAATTTTTTTAATTTTTTTTTTTTTTTTTTTTGCTCTTGGCAAGGACTCACTATTTTGAGACCATTATTTTTAACTGTAGAAAGTGGCTAAGAGAAATTAACGTTCATTACCAGCATCAATCTTTTAGAATCTGTCACCTCCTTTGACATTTTCAGAAAACCTTCAAATAAGCCCTGAATGCAAATGTGACCCACATGCCAATAGCATATATTGGCTATGTACACACTGCAAGGAAAAGCTCTCTGAAGTTAGAGTTTTCATCATTCCAGCATGGAATAACTCTCATGAAATAATTAGGAGGTACACAAACTAATGATAAATGTTGGCTTTTTGAAATAGGTTTTGATGACATTATCATAATCTGATTATGCAGCTTCAAAGAAACTTTCCCAAGCTTGGTTTTTCCTCATCTGATCCAATCTGCAACTGTCTGTGGCCAGAACAGCCTCTGCATGAGGATTTATGATGAAAGCTTAGAACTGCTAGCAGTCACTTCTCCTCAAATCATAAATATTCAGGAAGGAGAACAGGTACTCTGCATGGCTTCCTGCCTCTTGGGTAACCAACATTCCGGTCAAGGCCGCATACTACTAAATGAAGGATAGAGTTATGTTCAAGTTGAGAAATAAATTGTCATTTCTTTTTAAGTATGGCAAGGCAGAGTTAGTTGTATGGTTGTTTTAAGATCATGGGCTTAAGAGTCATCATGGATTCTAGGTCTTGTCCTTCTCTTTACCTAATTTCATGTGTTATTTGCTTCATTTTTCTAAGAGATGAAATTATAAACAACATAGAAAGCCCTAAGAAGAGGCTTCACCATGTAGAACATATAATATAATAATAATATTAATACTGTTATTTTATTGCTGTGAATTAATAGAATGCCAGGGAATAATTTCAGATAAACTCATTATCAATACTGTTTTAATACTAAATCTTTGAAAATCACTAAAAGGCAAAATGGATCAACTACTTTTGTGAATCTTCTATGCTTACACTTGGCTATTTTGTATTTTATATAATTAATAATTGGCTACATTTTATAGATAATGGCAAGAAAACTGTCAGGGTATAGTGTACTAATATTGCTGAATCAGCCAGGAACAGCTAGGCTCTGTTCCACTCTCTTGCATGAGAGTGAAATAAAGGTTTTCTTATGAGTCTTATGAATACAAAGAAATACAGTAATCTGTTACATTATTGTCTTAGTCCATTGGGGCTGCTTTAACAAAGTATCTTACACTGGACAATATATGAACAGCAGAAATGTACTGTTTACAGCCAAAGGCTAACAAGTTCAAGATCATGGCACCAACAGATTTAGTGCTTAACTAGATTAGGTTTCAACATATGAATTTTGGGGGAATCACAGCAATTAATGCATTATTTCTAACAATTGAAAATGATGGTGTTATCAGTGATAGCATTTTGTATTCAGAGCAGCACTCTGTGATAGGTCAAGCTAAATGGGCTATCCTCAGTTGCTAGGTGAGTAAATTGAGGCAAATAATCTATTCCTAAGTATCACATAGCAAGTTAGTATCAAATCCAGGACCAAATTTCAAGGGTCCTGATTCCTGGGACTGTGATACCTATCTTATATGCCAACATTGCCTGCCATGTATTTGTTGTTAAAATTTAAAAAAAAAAAAATTGTGTTTGAACCAAATATATTTAGTAAGCATAAAATTGCAATGAATGAATAAACTAGCAAACAATATCTAGTTTCTTTGTTGCAGAACCTTTCAAAGATATAATGGAATTGGCTTTGGCATTGAATCTTTCAGTGGAGCAGTATATTTTTTCCAAAATTTCTGGCCATAATCCCTCTTCTTGTGAATGTCTCATAGGACCCAGCACACCCTTGGAGAGAAAGTGGTCCTTCAGCCTACTGCCAACACTTGACAGAGTATCAAGCACATGACCCCCTTGGTCTCCCTTCAAAAAGAAACCCAGACAAAGAGCTATTGCTTTCCACAAGTGTGGAAACCTCTATCAGTATTTGGTGAAGAAGAAATAGAATCAACCAACCTGAATATTCCTACTCCCTTATTCTTCCATCTTCCCAATGCCACCTCCCCCCACACAGACCCCCGCCAAAAAAAAACAAATCATGTTCGTTTTCTAATCAGCATTCCACCCTAGGAGAGTCATCATTCTGCTCTTACCGTGTTTGTGAAATGCGGGCCTCTTTATACAAAGATAAAGGAGGCTTCTATTCTCACTACAGATTGCCTGTCTTTTGAAATACATTTTGTGGCCCATTCAGTCCATTTCCAGAGTATGAGAAGAACAGCACATGGCAATTAAGATCAGTCAGTGCGTACATAGCCGCAGAATCACAATGGCCAGGATGATGGGCCCAATTTCCCCACATGCTTACTTGCAGATGCATTCACTTTGATCCACTTGCCACACTGCACTGCCTGTCTGGAGGGGGGTGTCATAATTTGCTGCTGCATGTTTTACATTTCCAAGGTCTTCCTCCTCCTTTACCAGTACCAAAGAAGATCTGAAGCATTGGGAACACATCCAGGTGTGTTGCTTCCATGCCATCCCACCTACCCTGCCTGGTGACTTACCTGGCATAGACAGATTCTCCCAATACAAGTATAGCATTATTAACCACAAAGCAATACTCTCTCTCCTCCAAAATATTTCCCCTTATATTTTATACTCTGCCAATTTGTATTTTTTAACCTGTATCTATTATGAAATTATTTTAAGGCAACAGATTCTATCCTCAATTAACTGATAAAGAAACTGAGGCTAAAAGAAATTAAATAACTTGTTCAAGTTCATACAGCTGGTAAGAGTGGGGGTTGGACTTCTCCTACCTCAGAGCTAGTGCTCTCAGTAACCCATGTCACAATGGGGATTAATACAGCAGGTGCTGGAGTAAGGGCTAAGTCCCACCCTTGCCATTTATTAAATATGTCACCTTGATAAAGTTATAAATTCTCTTGGCACCTCAGTTTCCACACCTATAAAAATGGGGGTATTTTTCAGCTTCCACTGCTATTTTAGTGGATACCACAGTTAGGGATTAACTGATATACCACAGATTTGATATCTTAGTAGTTTTAATAACTACCAAAGATAATAAATGTCAGCTTCTTTTTTAGTTTATTATAAGAAAAACCTTATCTAATTTTGAAAGGAATTGAGCTAAGGACTATTTTGTCTCTCATATTTGCACAGAAATTTTTAATATTCATCGTATATGACAACACTCAGAAAAAAGGTGTGTGTGTATATATATATATATATATATATGCATGTGTGTATAGCTATATACATATATGTGTGCATACTCATTCATATAAATTACATGTGTGTTAATCAAAGGGGTACCAACTAATAACAAAAGAGAGTTAGAAAATTAAATGATACTTAGTTTGAGGTACTGAGCCCCTCTCCTCTGCTGCCTCATTTTCATTCAAATGAAAATCTAAAACCATCACCTGAGCCCAGAGAAATGCTGTGTGTGTGGCTGCATGCAGGGGCAGGGCACTGGAGTGACTGTTCCTCCTTCCAAGCCTGCTTTTCCCCTCCTCCATTGCCAATGTAAGTCCCTCACCTTGGGCAGCAGAAGAAGAATCTAGTTTTTTGTTGAGTAAAGAGGTCACCACTTACTTGTGTTTCCATGCTCATGAGGCAGTTGGTGGGGTGGATGGGAGGATGGCATTGGGCTTGGGAAATCAGGGTCACCTTGACCCTACACTCTGGAGTAGAATCATCAGAAGAGCTACATTCTACCTGCAGCTCCTGTTGACCCTGCTGTGTGTCTGAGCTGTGCCCCTCAGCTGGCTGAGCTGTACTTTAGCTATGAAACAAGAATACTAGCAGCAACTTCATGGGATTCTTGGGAGGATTAAATTCTTGCAAAGCTGAGTACCAAAACAGCAGAAGTCATTGTAACAGGATCATTATTTCATGTATATTAAAATTAGGTGTCCCAATGCAAGGTAGCTTTTCATTATCAGTCTCAAATTCTTTGAATAACCAGTCTTTACCCTTCTTTCACTGCTAACTTTGTTGGAAACCAAATTTACCAATTGTCCTCTAGAGACAAAAAAAAAGAACTGTCACTTTCTTGTCAGATCTACCAAAAAGCTTTTTTTTAGGGGGCAGGGGTACCAGGGATTAAACTCAGGGTCACTCAACCACTGAGCCACATCACCAGCCCTATTTTCTATTTTATTTAGAGACAAGGTCTCACTGAGTTGCTTAGCTCCTCGCTTTTCCTGAGGCTGGCTTTGAACTCACGATCCTCCTGCTTCAGCCTGCTGAACCACTGAAATTACAGACATTCGCCACTGGCACCTGGCTCCAAAAGGCTTTTATAACTGCTGTGCCCTGAGCCCCTTCTGTGCACTCTGGCATGGACTGTGCTACAGACATTCACATTTCACTCCTAAGATTCACTCCTAATAGCAACCACATAGGGCGACCATAAACAAGGGCACGTTTCCAGAAGAAAACTGAGGCACCAAGTTTGGATAACTTCCCCAAGATCAGGTACAGTCAGAGCCAGGATGGAACCTCAGGCCTCCTTCCCAGAGCCTTGCTTTCTTCCCTTGTGTCATTCTGCTTCAAAAGGAAAAGAAATCCAGAGGGAACTGCCATGCGCCACCTGTCGTTTCTCTAAATTTAGACATGAAAATTGATTCTGAATAGGAGAAAGAAAAAAAGCTCTTCTCATCTGTATTTCTCTTCCCAAACATTCGTGTGTCTTGAAGGTAGCCAGACAACATGTAACCATTAGAGATTCATATTTTAAAAAAGAAATTGTTCTGTATTTAATAACGGTACAGATTTCTTGGTATCTTTTCACAAATGTTGGTTTATTAGGCACTTGCTGTGTACAAAAGTAAAATGCATACTTCATAAATATTAGGCTGCCATGGGATCTCAACATTAGTTGCATTCTGAAATCCAAGTCCCCACGCTGGGTCTTGGTCTTTCTGACTAAGTCCTTTTGCCCCTCAAGGCTCAGTTCACTCACATATGAAATGAAATAGATCACTGAGGCACTTTCAGTCTTGATGTTCTGTGGGTTAGCACTTTTTGCAATTTAATATCTCATCTATTTCTCCCAAAGGATATGCAGTGACAAAGAAAAACACCAACATACGAGCAGAGTGGGTAGTTAAAGGAGGAGCCAGAAACCATGCAGAGAAGGGGAAGATAATTGCACCACAAACACAGATGAAATAATTACTGTAATTGAGCAATAAATAACATTGTAATTTTTGTAGGTCTTTAATTAATTAGACTTCACTTAGTTTTTTTTTTTTTTTGTCTGTTTGCTCTAATACCAATCTTGAATATCCACGATAAGGATGTAGGGAAACCAGCCTTGGATAGCGGCACAGGAAAGTGGGAAGGAAGATGCTTCTTAGTGTCATCAAACATCTCACCCTGTTCCAAACATTAATTGAGTTCAAATATTTGAAAAATCAAAAATGAAAATCCAAGTAGGCCCAGTAGCTCTTAAGCCCTTGCCTTATTTGCTAAGGGATGTTTCTCACTGAAGCCTGAGACTAGAAATTCCTTGCCCCCAGATGATTCTCTTTATGCCTCACATTTTTATGTTGGCCCATAGTTTTGTCCACTTCTCTGCTGCCTCTCCCACTGACCATAATCTTGGAGACAATGGTTTCCAGCTCAATTTTTTTTTTTGCAGATTAATTTTTAAAATCAAAAGCTATATGAATTAATGAATAATGACCAGAATTACAAAATATGGCCAATTCTAATTGTATATTTTTTCATTCATTCATATGTTTTTTTATTCCAAAGACATTTATAGATCCTCACTACATGCTCAGCTCTGTGGTAAGCATAGGCAAGCTCACCATACAGCAAGACAGACGAGAGGCCATCCCCCAGAGCAGCTTCCCAGGTGCTTTAGGAAAGCAGGATTTCTCAGCATCTGTGCTGTAGACATTTGGGGTGGCTCATTCTTTGTTGTGGCAGCTGTTCTGTGCATAATAGCATGTTTAACAGTACCCCTGATCTTTACTCACTAAATTCCTGTAGTACCCCCTCACCTAGTCATGACCGTCAAATGTCTTTAGATATTGTTACCTGTCCCTAGGAGGAAAAATTACCCCCAACTGAGAATCATTGTCTCAGAGTTGCAGGTCATGGAGTAGGGAGTAATGATGTCACCAATTATAGGTCAGAGCATGGTACAGTGCTGAGGTTAAGAGCAGGCTTCTGTATCCTTGCTTTCCATTTTCAAGCTGTGTGTCTCAGGGACAATGATTGAAGCTTTCTGTGTCTCAGTATCATTATTTGTAAAATGTGAGTAATAATGGCACCTGCCTCCTGGAATTGAAAGGGTCACAATGGTATACTACAATGAGCTATTTGTAAAAGCGTCTTCCCTCCAGTCATTGAACTTTAGGTTTAGAATCTGTTTTGTCATCTATTTTTTATAGACTCAGAACTACATTGCCATGAAGCTTGTTTTTGTGTTATTAAAGGAATCTGAAGCATTTGGTTTTTCTGAGTTCAAATCCTCGTTTTCTTATCAAATTATAGAACCTAGTCATGTGACCTCTGGATCTCACACCTATCCATGCAAAGATAACAGCAAAGGGAATTACCAATAGCCATTCAGGCTTGTTGAGAGGAGTAAAGGAACTAACCAATGTGAAAGTATCTGTCACCAAGACTGGCACATAATACGTTCCTAAATAAATGTTCAAACCTGATAATAGATGGTGGAGGGCAGCAGAGATGATTTCTACATTCCATGTTCCCTAAAGTAGAGAGAGAACACTCTAAATTAGCTCCCTGACACAAGCAGAGAACTCACACTCAGAGATAGCATGTGCTCCATAATATTCCTGTAGTCAAAGCGGAGCATTCTCAACCCACCTGCTTGATATCCAGTAACACGTGCACCAAGCCAAGAGCAGGTCCTAATGGCTTCTTACAGTGTCTGCCCACAAGGCCCCCTGCTCTAGTATGGGTGTCCTTAGTAGACTATTCTGCCTGGAAGCCTCATTGCTTCACCTGGACTGAATTTCTTCAGTACCAAACACAGGCTTGTCCATATTCTCAGAATAAGGACATCTTGCTACAAGTTCCAAAACTCTTGGCAGTGGCCCACTGCTCTGCCATAAGTTCCCCCCACCCCAAGTACGGCACATCTCCCTCAAAGCAGCCAGCTTCTCTCTGTACTTCCTTGTACTCAACTTCCCAGACACAGCAAATACTCAGTGTGTCTCTGCAGTCTCACAACTCAACAATTCTACACCGACCATTTATTCTTAGAAGGCCCTGCTGATGTCTGTAGAGACATTCTGTTCACTTTTATCATAGGTTGCCTGATCTCTAGGCAGAAGTAAATGGCCTATCCTTGGGGTACTTGCTGCTTACCATGCTCCCCTATATTCTAGAGCCCTGCCCCAGTTTTACCATCTGCCAAATTCCCGGACCATGAGTTTCTGAGGGCCTGGTATGGGTTTTCATATTCTTTGAAAGCACAGTCTAGGGAGCCTTCCTTCTTCCTAGCCCAGCTTCTCTTCTACAAATGCTATTCCTTCTTTGCTTCTCCTCTACCCTCTTCCTGGGTTTCCACAAGTCAAGTTCATCCACTCCAGCCAACATGTGACTTGAGCAATCTTGTTATAGATTTGCAGGCCTGCCTTCAGAGCATGGCCCCTTCCTCTTCTTCTCCAGCTTCTCCATTCTTCTTCTCTTGCCATCTCCCCTTTTCTCAGAAGATAAATCCTGTTTTTGTGTCATGAAGGACAGCTCCATCAACTTCTCAGAAATCTTGGGGAAAAGATACCCAATCTCTCTAGAACCTTCTTGTCATAAGCAGAGTAACCAAAGAATAACCCATGTCATTGGGTCTCTGTCTAGCAAAATTGTCAGCTGCTAAGAAAATAAGTGAGTCTCTATTTCATTATACCTGTATTCTTAGTGCCTGACACAAAACTTGGACTAAAATAAATATTTGCTGGACACCCAAATGAATTGATCAATATGATGATGATATATATGATGGTGATCATCAACTGAAAACTATTGACATTAGTTATATCAATATTGGTATTCTTACAACAGTTAGTTACAAGCATTACTATCTTGACACCATTTAAAAGCTGGTAAGAGCCCACTCGGGACATCATGGGCTCCTCTTGAGGTTGCTGACCTGCTGAAGGAGGTGTTCAGTCATGCACTAATGATAGCAGAAAAATCTATGGCAAGAAGGAAAAATTTACCCATTAGAGCCAACACAGTGATAGTCTTAGTGGAAATGGATCTTCTGCTCTAGGCAAGAATATGGCATAGATTTGTTTTCTCCTTAGAGCCAGGTGATGGATAAGATCAGAAGCACAAGCCAATTTAGCGGGGCAGGTCACAGGGTACTGCCAAGAAGTAGCAGGGCCAGGAGCCCAGCATCTCAATTTCAAGTGTGACTTTTTGACAAGTAAACTAGCCCATTGGTGCCTCAGTTTCTCAGTAGTGAAATGATGACGAGATGGTGTTTCAATTTGTCTGGGAATCAGAGTCCCAGGACACCAAGTTCTCTGTCTTTCTCAGTATTCAGTGGCGATCTAAGTAGAGAGGACCAGTCAGGCAGAGAAACCTTATTTGTGTAGGCGCTTGTCTCAAACTCTGTGTGGCCTGCGGTAACTCTGGAAAGCTGGGTCATATTATGAATGAAACACAAGGATGACTTTGAGCTCTCCAGTCTAAGGCTTAGGCTAAAAATGGGAGGAAACAAAAAAGAACAGAGAATGAACATCAAAAGACATGAATTTCAGGCAGCATGATTCCCAAGACATTCAATGCAAATAGGGAGAGAATATTCTCATTATGATCTAAGCTGGTGCCTTTCCCTGGCCCAGAGAAGGTCTCCATGGCCATCAATATGGTGACCGGCCCATTTATATCTCTGGTCTAATTGAATATGCCACCATAAGTAATAAAATCCTCTCTCCCTCTCCCTTTCTTTTCCTCTCTACCAAAACCCAAATTCACCAAAAGTAAAAGTGGGAGTCATCTAGTCAATGTACAGTGCAGGATCAGGATGTCACTATCATCACAGGTTTCTAGCCTTTGGCTGTCATTGAGCCAGCCAGTCCTGTGTGGCCCATTTTCTGTGGATGAAGAAGGGATCATGGTACAGTACGGCTTCCTGCAAACAGGATTTCTAGTTAGAACATATATCCATGGGTTATCCTAAGAACAAACGCCTAACACTGGGAAAAATATAAGCCCTTCCACTGGCCAATATGGTAAACTGGTACAAATTAGAAGATAATATCACTTCTATCACCTACCAGAAATTGTTTTTTAAAAAAATGTGAATATCTGATAACTGTGAGGTTCCTGTGCCTTCTGAAATTGTAAAGTGCTATGTCCTTGACTCTATAGGAAATTATATAACACCTTGTGGTACACATAGTGACAACTTGATAGCAGTCAGTCTCACCCTGTCTCAGCACATCCCAGCTCACCTACGTTCCAAAGCTTGCTGCCATGGAGACTAGCACAGTGGTCAGAGTCAAAGCCATTCAGACAGGATGTGAGTCCTGACTCTGCCCTTACTATATTTACTAGTGACTTGGAGCATTACATAAATGTTCTAAATTTCAGTTTTCTCATCTGTAAAAGAACAATTATAATAGTGCCTACCTCAAGGTGTTATTGTGAAGATGAAGTGAAATAATGCCTGAAAGGATTAGCACAGTGACCTGCACACAGCAAATTTGCTGTAAATGCACAGTGCTTAAAGAGCTGATGGGAGCAATAGAAGCAGTACCCAGAACCTTAGACCCACACATCTCTCTGAGGTTCTGAGCTATTTGTCATGGGTTGAAGACTCAGATCTGTACACATACGCAATTCTGACTGCTTAGTGCCCTGGGAGTCCCCGCTGTCTAACCATCTACATCTCAGCCCAGTGTCTTTAGTTTCTCCATCCTCCCCTCAACGTTGCTCGCCTGGGCCTGTTCTTCTTTGTCCTGTTTGTCCCTTCTACCTTGTCTTGTGCAGATGCAATCTGCCAATGAAAAGCTGACCTGGTTGGAAAGAGTCACTTGATGAAGCACTTTTCATGGGCTGGCTCTACGTGAACAACCTCATTGCCTTCTAAAATAAACTTTTTATAGGTTAAACTATTTTATAGAAGACTATTCAAAATTACAGAGGAGGTTAAGAATAACTTCCTAATGATTAAGCATATTCATGCAGTAAATTCTCAAACCTCATAGACCATTGCCCCTTTTAACTTCCCATTCTTTGCAAAACAACTTTTAAAGTGGTTGCTATAGTTTGGATCATGAATGTCTGCCAAAGACCCTCATATGGAAGGCTTGGTCCCCTGGCTTTGGTGCTATTGGAAGGTGGTGGAGCCTTTGGAGGGTGGGGTCATGTGGAAGGAAGTTAGGTCACAGAGGCATGTCCTGGAAGAGGGTGTTGCCAGCTGACTGCTCCTCCCCTCAAACAGGTCTTCACACTCCCCTGTGGTGTACTGTGGGACCACAGGCCCCAAGCATCTGTGCCATGTAATCATGAGCTGAAACCTTTGAAACTGTGAGCCAAAATATATGTTTTCTCCTGTAAGTTGTTTATCTCAGGTATTTTTGACAGTCCTGGAAAGCTGACTAACACGATCACAGTGACTACGACAATGACAATAATTCTTTCTTTCTTCCCCAATTACAGCAATTTGGTCAACTTGCTGCTCCCAAAGAAAGAATTTCCATAAACAAGAACTTCTCATCCACAAAGAAAGACTCATTTGGGTGGTTGGAGGCTGACATCTATGCCTTATCAGCCCCAGAGCAGGAAGCACCTTAAGTAAGCATCCAGGTTACCTGGCAGCATTCTGCCCTGGGAATATGTGGCCAGGAGCTCTGTTCTGAGGCTACTCCCTACTCTGATTGCTGTTTGACACTGTCCCATTTCAGTCTCACCCTCTTAAGGCGCTTTTTGTCTTGCTGGCAAGAAAGCCTTTGCCTCTACTGGCACTTTTCTATTTTTGCACTCGAATACGAAATGTTCACTGAATGCCTTTCTTCTCATTAAACTCATTCTTCTCCTGAAAGTCTTGGGACTGCAGTCTCCAAGTGAACACATCAATTATTATTTTAGACCTTTCATGGCAGATGTTTGGTGTGGGATTATTCTGTTGCTTCCACTGCTACCATCACTCCTGCCAACAGTCACATTGATTGAAAATTGTCAATGTTCCTCTTCATTCAGTACAAACTTTTCATAGGCTTCCAAATGTCATAGTGTCTACTGCTAAAGACAAGCTTTTAAAATCCCAGCTAAGAGCATCATTTGAAAAGACTTCATCTTTTTAACTTATTGCCTCAACCAAAGCAATTCAATTTAAAATTCTCCTCTACTCCATAAACACAGATTATTCAGTGCTGAGACTTGTGTTAGGCCCTGGAATGCAGGCAGAAGTGAGATGTGATCCTAAAGTCAAGACAGACACATTCGAGGGAGCTCTACATTGCAGTGATGTAAAGGAGTTTAGACACAATCTAGAAAAAGTTTTTGGTTTTCAAAATTATAAAAGTAGGCTGCAGGAGGTGAAATGACCTTGTCTCAGGCCAGTTATATAATGGATGGTAAAACCAAGACTAGAACCCAAGCTTAAAATCTCTTTCAAATATTCTGCACGATCTCTCTCTAGAGATTTCTTTTAGCATCCAAATTAGTTCTGTATAATTTCAGTTTTGGTACTTGTGCTACCAGAATAAGCAATGAATTTGTGACCCTTCATAAGCCACCCATCTGGATACTATCCCACTCCCTCCAGGCTAGGTGGTACTATTCATCTCTATTCCGAGGCTCCTGGGCTTCCCCATTACAGACCCTGTCACTCAGTTTAGGAAATGTTTCTCCCAGCTCTAGACTATATGGCTCTTGAAAAAAATCATACTCATTTCTCTCTCCCCAGCGTTCAGCATTGAACTTGGCACAAAGTAAAGATTCATGTTTTGCTGAATGAATGAATGAGCACATGAACAAATAAAATCAAACCATTCATGAAACCTGCTATTGTTATTTATAGTGATGCTAATCACCTCACTGATGTGGAGACAGGAAGCCTGGAGAGAGCTCACCACATACAGTGTCCTCAATTCCAATACCTATCTGTTCCACCAGAATTAAGGTTGGCATTACTCCATGTTTAGGCTGCGGAAGAATAGAAAAGAAAGAAGAAAAAATTAAAAAGCTAACCAGAAAATGCTAGATCCATATAGGAGGTTTAATTTTTAACTCACAGTGTTAATTTATGCCTTGTTTCTTAGTATATGTGAAAGCAAGTCTAGCCTCAAGACTCCAGACTTTCTATTTATTTTATTTTGTTCAAAATGAGGCTTTACAGAACAATGAGGGCAAAAGGATGGCAAATCGAGAGATCTCACAGGCTATTTGCAGCAACTGCATCAGTTGTAATGACAATATGATAAAAGCATAAATTTGAGGCTTAAAAGACTTGGGTTGTGTGTTTCACTGCCAATGACTTGCTGGGTGACCAAAAGGGGCTATGGAATGCTCTCACAGGCCCTCGGTTTCTTGATCTGTCAAATGAGGGGTGTGGACTAGATCAGGTAATTTTTAAATCCCCTTCATGCCCTAAGTCTCTGCCTTTGCTTTCTTCGATACCTTTTCAAAGCTGGAATCACTGGGAGGTGCAGCCCAAAAGCCAACCCCATGGACTAATAATAGTCCATTGTTGTTTATGCAGTGACCTATGAATAGCCTTAGAAGAAAAACCCTCTGGTCCCTTGGATCTAGTGAAACAACTTGCTTTATTAAAAAATAAAAATAGCTACCACTTATGGAGCCCTTCTTTGCTGTCAGGCACTATATACTAAGTGCTCTTTATGCATTATTTCATTTAATCTTCATAACAACCCCATGAGATAAGGCCTCTTCATTGCCGCATGGGAGAAATATTCATATGGGGAAATTAAGATTTGAACTTAAGTGAGAAATGCAGAAGAGAAAGCCCTTCCCTAGACCTACAGATTCAGAATCTGCATTTGTCCAAAATCCCCAGGTGATTTATTTGCATAGTACAGTTTGAGAAGCCCTCCTATAAAGGGTCTTCTGGTTCTGAATCTCCCTGAAATGATTTGATCACCATAAAAGATTCTAAGAACATCAGGTTCTTGAAATCCCTTTTGCTCAATGTTCAGAGTAAAAAATAAGCAAACTGAAAATAATTCCATGCTTGCTGTAGGGCATAGGCTTTTGGCAGAATGAGATCTAGCCCCTTGCTCCACCACCTACTTATCATACACATAACCTTGAAAATTGTGCTCCACCCAAGTTTTCTTCATTTTACATTCTTATCCATGGATAGTACCAAACCCTACATATACTACTTGTTCCTGTACATACACACACGTAATACTTTTTACATCTTAACTAAGCTCTTGTTATGCACTGTGGCTATAACTTTTGCAGTTTGATGTGTAACTGAAAAACTAGCCTGCATTTCTTTTTCCTTCTTTACAATTTCATGGATAGAAGATTTACTCTTACCATAGATCTTAGCAACCTCAGCATATGATTTTTTTCTCACCTTAGTAAATTGAGAACTTTCACCTTTTCACTTAAAGGAAACACTTTATAGCTTCCATTGGGCATTTCCAAATAGCCAGCAGCACTACTCTTGTGCTTTGAGGCCATTCATTATTAAGTAAAATAAGAGCCATTTGCATGCCAGTGCTATGATACCACTACATTCCATCTGATAAATATGAGGGCTGTTAAGTGACCAAAGGGCAGGTAGCGTATATAGTACAGAGTCGAAATGCTGGATGAAAGGATGGTGCACATGAGCAGGGGTAGATTTCATGGTACTACTAAGACAAGTGTGCTAAACTGAACTTCTGGAATTTTCTATTTACTATTTTCAGATCACCATGGGTAATTGAAACCTTGGATAAGCAGAGACCACTGTAATTTCTTCATCTGTTAAAATGGAATCATAATCTTTTATTCTTACTCCAGTTGTCTCACATGCACACTCTCTTGCGTGCACACTCTCTCTCTCTCTCTCTCTCTCTCTCTCTCTCTCTCTCTCTCCCCGCCTCTCTCTCATTTATCATTGTGCCTGGAACCCACTAACATGTCCACAATAGTAGTCACAGAGTCATTTTCCTTAGCTTCCCATCTATACAGGAAACTCCAGATCATTTATCATGGCAGGAAGGAGTGCCTCCCTCCTCCGATGCCAGCCATGTGTCTTGAATCTCTAATTTGGATTGTGAGTGCCAGATAATTTAGTTGACATAAAATCATAGTGTTTTTGTGAGTACTTATCCCAATTAGCAAAAGAGCTATCAAAAGGTCCTGGCAGATGAGGCAGAATGTCTGCCTTGCCTGCATCTGTTCAGGGAGCCAGTTCAATGGAGAGCAATTTCTAGAAGAGTCAGAGCCATGGTTGAGAAGAGACAAGGGCAGGAAGAACTGCTGGAGTGTGGCATACCCAGACACTTGGGCTGGCACATGGTGCATTTCTTATATCTCAGCCAGGACCCACAAGAAGTGTGCATTCCTATCTTTTTTTCTCTAATTCTCCCAGCAGGAGGATGGAGGAGTGGAGAAAATGTTACCTTGATAGCCACAGAAGTATGAGTTTCTATCCTGGCCCCACTAGCCATGAGACCTTGCGCACTTCATTGAAACTCCCTGAATCTCAATTCCCTCTCTAGAAAAACAAAGCTAATCATTCTGACCTCACAGCCATGTTGTGGGATAAAGTAAGATCTAGGATGTAAACGTGCCAAGCCTGCGGCTTTGGGTATGGATGTCAAAATACCAGGCACCAGGAACTCAGTAACTGTTTGCTCCTCTTTTTACTCTTCAAATTCTGGTCAGCCAGATTTTAAATCCTTTCCCACCTTTCTGCATTGTGTATCCTTTGTCAAGTCATGTTACTTAATGTCTCTGAGTCTCAGCCCCTCTGTAAAATGAGGACAATGAAACCCTTTTTTGAGGGTTTGAGGAATAGAATCACAACACCTGACCCACAGCAGGCCCAGGACAGGTATTCTTTCAGGTGATGTCAGCTCTTAACATTTAAGGAAATTGAGCTGAAGCCTTACTTCCTGTGTGACTTTCTATAATCTCTCTCCTTTGCTGAACCCTCTCTACATTACAAAACTTTGTAACTTGCAGTGCTTGGGCCTAGAACCTCTTCTTTCTCTACCCTCCCTCCTTAGATAGGCTCACTGAATATCAATTTAAATGCCATCTATAGCTGATGACACCCAGATTCAAATCACCAACCCACTGCACCTCTCCCTGTTGTGGCTCACACCTTGACTGATTCCATTCCTATGGGCCTGTCATGAGGTGAAACATCAGGGAAGGAGGTGCCTGGTGAAGCAAAGCTTCTCATTTCCTGGCATCCTGGAAGGAGAGAGGCAGACAGACAGACAGACATAACAGGTCCAGGACAAGGGAAAACCTTCATGTCCCCAAAGACTTTCGTTCCTCAAATAGGTCCTATAGCCTAAAGTTTCCAGCACCTCCCAATAGTCCATTAATCCATCAGTGGATTAATGCTTTGGTGAGGTCAAAGCCCCCACCTGATCCAATCCCAAAGTGTCCCTTGCCTGAACACTGTGCATTGGGGACAAAGCCTTTATCACATGAGCTTTTGGGAGGCATTTAAGATTCAAATCATAATATTGTCTACTGTTAGGCCAAGTATAACATGCATAAATTATATTCGGATAGGATGCACAGATAATAGACCTTTTTTTACAAGAATTTCTTCCTTCAGTCCTCATAATGACCCAGTAAGTGAAAGGGTATTACACCCATGTTTATAAATAATGAAATAGGTTTACAGATGTTAATTTATAAGAAATCCTTGTCTCATATGATAATAGAAAAATCAAAACTCGAACCCTGGTATTATTTTTCTGGCCTGAAATTCTTTTCCTATGAAACTTACGTAATATCTATGTTTTATTTTTATTTGTTTATTTGGTTTTTTTTTGTTTTGTTTTGGCATTATTGCTGGATTGATTCTACCTGAGTAGGACTTTTCTGGAACAAAGGATCAAGTCTGTATATGTATTTTTTTGTTTTAGATAAAGCAGTAAACTACAAAATAAAAATTCATACAATAAATGTTGACTAAAGACTAATTTAATTAAGAATTGAGATCAGTGTAAAATGTCAATGTAAGCTGGGGATAGGGATGAGGAAGTAAAAAGAAAACATGGAATTGCTTGGGAGAGTGAAGCTTTTATATTTGTTGATTATGTGCCAGGTTCTAACCTAAGTACTTCTTGAAATCACACAAATCCTAAAATATATCTATTATTGCTCCTATTATTAAATGAGAAATGCAAGCTCATGGAATTTAAGTAATCTACTAAATGTCACACAGACACAGCTAGGAAGTATAAGGCAGTAATTATTTGATGTCTCTGATCTGTACAGATCAGACACTGTACTAGAAACTTAATTCATATTATCTCATTTAATCATTATACAAACAGAACAGTGAACATTATCAGCCTTATTTTCAAAGAAAAGGAAACTGAGACTGAGAGACGTCAAAAGTCTGACTTCAGATAAGAAATGGCTGAATTGTTGCTCAAGTGCAGATATCCCAGACTCTGAACCTCATGTTCTTTTCACATCATCATGCTTCTACTCAATTTTTACAAAGCTCCTGGTAGCAATGGGAAGGGGAAATGACAACTTACACCTCAGTTATGCTTTTAACCAGGTTATCCAGAGAAGGTAAGTCTCCATTCTTAACCAAAAAATGTCATAATGATCTTTCTTACCTTGAAATGCCTCATTTCTCTTGGTCTTTCTAAATAGTGGTCTGATTATAGGAAAGTCTAATGTAGTCTGAGCTCACTGTTGAGGCTGACAGGTTGAAAGTGTGGTGTACTGGCATGCAGTCTTCCTTGAGACGTAGAAGTGTCTGGGAAAAGCTAGAATGCTTTAGCAAGATGGCTTGTGAGGCTCCTGTTACACACTTGTTTAGATGCATGATAGAATTAATTTCACAGGCAAAACCAAAACAAAACTATAAATATGGATAAAAACAGTGTAGAGTTTAAAGTTTTGCAAGCTAAGAAGTCATCCTGCCATAGTTGCATGAATGCTGGCAGAAGACACAAGACTCCTGGATCAGAGACAAAGGACTTTATTACTCCCCGTACAGCAAGAAGCATGAGCATCAGTCTGTTTACAAAATTACCTGGCCTCAAAGATTCCTGGGGGTAACCCAGATCAGCCCAGATGGATGTCTCCATGTGTAGTGGGTTACATTAGAAGCTGTGAGCTTAGGGAACCCACATCTTTCACAGTAAACAATAAGTATGCCTACCTTTTGCCTCAGAGGGGGACAATATTTCTCTCCTCTAAGGTTATTTGCTGCATGTATATCCTTTTAAAAGATAATCTAGAACAAGTGGCAGGTAGCACTTCTCTTACAAGTTGTTACAGTTTGGATGTGAGGTGTTCCCCTAAAGCTTATGTGTGAGACAATGCAAGAAGGTTCAGAGAAGGAATGATTGTGTTGTGAGAGTCTTAAACTAATCAGCAAATTAATCCCTAATGGGATTAAATGGGTGGTAGCTGGAGGCAGGTGGGGTATGGCTGGAGGAAGTGGTTAATTGGGGGCATAGCTTTGGGGTGTGTATACACACATACACACACAAGTTATACAGAAAAAAAAGAACTATGGACAATTGTATCCCAATATACAATTAATATTTAACATTAATATCATTAATATTATTACTAAAAATTATTGATATCAATTAATGGCTTCTGTTGTTGTTTATAAATGAATACATGTACACACTCTCCCTATGCCCAAACACTGATGAAACAGCAGTTGAATTTATGCATCTTTTCCCATGTGCCTCTCTGTTCAGTCACTGATGCATAATCATCACTAATACTTACTGAACATTTACTGTAGCCCAGGCCCCATCCTAAGCACTTTACAGTTACCAACATATTTAGATTCACAATAATTCTGTGGCATAGTTTACTGTCATTTCTCCATATAGAAAGAGAAACTGGATCAGAAAGAATTTAAGTAAGTTGCTCCAAGTCACATGCCAGGTCATCACTGAACCAGGATGCAATCCCAGACAGTTTGGATTCAAATTGATTGCTTTGCTGCACTGCCACATAAGTGACTATATATGTGAATATAGCCCACATCTGAAGGTCAGAGAAATACTATATTCTTCCCATAATATCTCAATGACTATACATAGGAGATTTCTATAGGCTTAACTTCAAAGCAGGCTTAGTCCTCAACTAGCAAAATAAAAGAGTGCCCAAAGGGAGGTAGCATGCCAGGACTTTATTGAGGAGCATCCAGATCTGAGATTGGGTTGATTATTTGGGATAGGACTTGGGAGTGGGGATGCTGTGAGCCAGTACCTGTAGACCTGTAAGCAGCACACTCCTGGCTAAGCTGACAGTTGGGCTTGGAGCAGAATGCTTTCCTAGGGACCTGTCCCAGAGGATTAATGCTAATCCAGTAAAGCAATACATGCCTGCACCCAGAGTGGGGCTCTATTCCAAGCAAGGGAGCTAAGGTAAAGGCCAGGAATTAAGCCAGAAACCAGCCATGGGACTGAAGATGACATTGTAAGCTCAAGGTGTGCTTCATAAGCAGTTCTAGGAAACCCAGACAAATTCCAAATGATACCTCTCCACCCCTATCTCACCACCCTGCAATAAAATCAGCTATAATCCAGATGGCCTCAGGATCTGACGAGGTGGGACTGAGCCTATACTGTTTATCTCGGGAGAATCCAACAGAAAAGTTACTGGACAGGCAGATAAAAAAGCACAGTTCACCCAGTAGGAATGCTAATTCTGAGACCCCCCTTTCTCCTCTAGCTGCTGTCTGATTCTCTCAACTAGAATCCTCCCTGACATAACCCTTTGGTTCGCTTGGAAGCATAGCAGTTATGGCATGGGGCTTATGAGTTTGAACAGGGCCATGAACACGAATGTCCAGCGATCAAGTCCCCAACAAATAACTTCCTGAGGGTCTATTTATCTTCTGTTTCAGCCCAGCAGGACTTAGGTCTATAAATTGTAGTTGGAATTCAGGTCCATTTGCTAGGTCAGGGATGTGTTGCATATCAATAGAAGGGCAAAGCATCAGTGGGTTCCCTGCACAAAGTCCCTTTGCCTACTGTAGTGAAACAGGCATGCTCAGCAGGCAGCAAACCCTGAGGTGGGCTGGGCAGCTGTGAACCTCTGCAATGGACAGGAATCAAGGAGACTAGAGACAAATGAACTGCTTCTGAGCAGGCTCAATACTTCTTTTTCAGGCTCTGAAATGCTTTTTATGCAAAATCAAAGCTGAATTTTGCTAAAGGCATATCTAGTGCTTATACTTAGCTTGGCATTCTATTAAAAGTGTGGTTAAAGATCTGCTGTATGTGTTGAATTTGATGGCCCTGCACAAACACAGGCAGCATGCAATCACAAAGATCAGGGGGCTCGTGAGCCTGAACTAGTTTTTAATCCCAGCCCTTCCCCATGCCATGAGACTGTAGGCAAATATTTCAACCTTCTTTTTTTCTCATATGTAAAAAGGCTCAATAAAGTAGACTTTATTATATGGATAAAACAAGATGAATCAAACCATCTGATACATATCAGGTACTCAATGGCTTGGAGCATGTCTAAAATTAGAAATGCTTGTGTGGAAACAGCAATAAGGCCTATCCTATGGTTTAGCATGAGGATTTTAAAGGAGGTATTTGGAATGAGACCATACTAGTTATGGATTTAGGTTCTTCTATTTATTGATCTGGTAACCTTGGATATGTTATTTACTTTTCTGTGACTAGGGATAATAATAATGCAGGTCTCATGAAGTTGTAGCATGACTAAAAGTCATAATGCCCTTAAAGCACAAACCATAGTATGTTTTGCATAGGAAGACATTAATAAAGGTGAGGTATTATACCTTGACTGGCTAACCAAAGTCTTAAACTCAGTTTAATGAGACACATTTTAACCAGGCTGTCCCTGGTGCAGGTAATGCATAGTTGTATATTTATTGTTGGGGGAAAATAATATTAAAATAATCTTTAGCTGAATTGTTAATCCAATTGAGTAGAACCTGGTTTTATTAGCTCTTTATTAGGAGTTTAGGTGTTACATGCTGTGATGGATATAAAGACAAATAAGGAATGAGAATAAAATTGATGTACCAAGCACTGTGCTAAGGATTCTCAAATGGATTATCTCATTTAATTTTTTCATATAGTTTATATCAGTGCTATTAGGAAGAACAATTTGTGGTCATTTTGGAAACGTTGAAAGAGAAAAATATATATTAAAATCACCCATAACTGCTCTTACCTCTTTCCTGTGATTCCCTCCTATCATTTTTCTGGGAAAAAATGTGTGATATGTTTTAGCTTCAATTCCATTATCTATAAAATAAGAATAATATACTCATCATTTGGGGGTGGTTAGATAACAAATGGTATCTTTATGGAAAGAATTTGGCAATCCCTGGTATTTGGTCTCAATACGTAGCTATTTCCTTCAAAATCTCACATATGAATAATTTCATAGGCTTTTAACACTAACATATATATATTTGAGAATATAAGGTAGTATTTCAGAGAGACTGCTAAGCTCGGAGATAGATCTGGACCATCTTCGTAAGGTACCAAGTTGCTCATAGATTTTAGTGGATGCTAGTAAAAAGGCTTGATTTTTATACTAAAAAAATTATGTAATTGTTTGGATGTAAAATTCTGGATTGTGTTTAAGGTAAAGAGATTGCAAAGAAACACTGACCTTGTTGTGGGCCAGCTCAGAGTAGGACTGTGGTTTCTGGTTTATGATTTTCTTTTCTTTAGTCATATGGACCTGTCCATGGAAAATCTGGAGAGGTACTGTTGAAGGATCTAGAGTTTTGGAAAGATTTTAAGCACAGAACTAATGGGGTCAGTTAGGTGTTAGATCACACTGGTGGACCTGTGGAGGGTAGGGTTGGGTGGAAAACCTAGTGAGCCTAGTACATTCATCTGGGAAATAAGAACAAGATAAGGAGAATGGTAGTGGAAACAATGAGGAGCAGGCAGATTTGGAAAATTTAGAAGACATGGTGAAGGAGACTCTCTCATTTTTCCAATATAGAAAAAGAGTCAGATGTTCCCTGGGCAATCTGCAGGCCTAGGGGCACTGTAGACTTAAGAGTAATACAGATATACATGATCATTAGCAATGCACAGTAGAGAACTATGTGCTTTGCAGTAAAACCTTTTGGCTTCCCTTCCACCTTAATTAAAAAGAAACTGCACTCTTTTATATTTACTCCAAGTGAATTAAAACCAAAGTTCCTGTTTCTTGAACTGACTTTCTGTTTCTCTGGAAATTATTTTAAGAAATTTGCTCCCCTAGATATGCCAAAATTTAACAATTGTCTGCTCTAATCATAGGCTCTTAGGTAAGGAAGAAAGTATGCAGCTTTGAGGAACCCTTAGGCAAAGACTGCACAAGTTCTGAGCCACTGTAGAAGGCATTGCTCTTGCAAAGGAAGAAAATGTGGAGTCACATTTCAGAACTCGAGCCCACTGGTGTGAGGGCACATTTTCTCTGTGACAATATCAGGGCGAAAATTAAACATTCATAATATGGTAATTAAGAGCTGAATAATTTACTCTAAACCAATGAAGTAGATGTTTGTAGCATGATAGCTCCAGAATGAAACATAGTGAAGGAGAAATAATAGTTTGTTCATTAGCTATAAGTCCATGCTGCAAAAATGAAACATGTTCTGTTTTAGAGTTCAAAACAAAAAAAGAGAATGTGCTCTCAAACTTGGACATTCAACAAGGTGATGTTGCAGAAAGACTCTGAGAGGGGAGTAGGAATCCAGTATAGCACCCCAATGTTCCTATGATGAGCTATGTGACAAGGGACAAGTCATTCAATCAATTGATCACTTTGTTTCCAAATTTAATATTAAGCATAGTTCCTGTCTTCTCACTAACATGCTCTTATGTCTAAAACACAACCATCTGCTATTATCACTCTAAGCACACAGCAGCCTTGCAGAAAGTTTAGTTAGTGTGTTATTCTACCAAGATGTCTTAGTAAACTATAGCCACTCTGCAGTGATGCTGGTTGGCCTTTCTCTCATCCTTAGGTCACTGAAATGAGGAAATAAAAACAATTCAACAAAGTAGATGTGGTTGGAAAACTCTAAGTCCCCTTAGCACTCTCTGACAATCCCAGATAGCCTCAGGGTTCCATCATAATCATAGACATCTAAGAAACCAGCATAATCAGAGGTAAAGAGGGAATCAGAGCAAATATACATGTTTTCCTTTTTTCCTCTGTGAGGACTCCCAGGGACGCTTTGGTGGGTACGGGCCATGTTTTCACATATCATCCTTTTAATTCTCTGTTTCGCCTTGAAACTCCTAAGTCTCCACCCTTTTTGAGTCCAAGTTCTCTCAATCTTCTGAAAGCACCCCAAAACACTCCTGTACCTCTCTCCTTTCTTCTTGTGAGTAATACCTCCAAAAATTAAGACACACACACAAGGGAGAACGTCATTTCTCGGTCTTCGCCCATCATTCTCCTTTGTTGAGGAGGAGCTATATTGAAATCTAGAGTCCTAGAAGGAGGAAGCTAAGACAGAACTGCACTGAGTTTCTGCTCTAATCTGTGAATCTGGGGTAACTATAGCACCTTCTTCATAGCATGCTGTGAGAATTAAATAAGTGGTATATATTACATTTGGTACCAATGCCTGGCACAGAGTCAGGTTGACACATGGCATTAGTGTATGTTGTTGAGACTTAAGATTGCAGTTTGCAGTGGCAGGCAAATGAGGGAGGCTTGGCTCTGCTCCAGGGAACTTGGTCTAGGGAGAGAGACAGGTTTGTGGTGACTGAAGTACTCAAGTGAGGCCTGAAGTGAATAGTTTCACAGTCAGAGAAGCAGGGAAAGCATTCTGCCCAAAAATGAGGCTTGAGGGCTGAGCCTTTCCATCTCAGGGAACAGCAGGAACAGGAACAATGATATGCATTGGGATGTGTGTTGTAAAGAGGTCACCAAGCCCCTCATGGCGAGGGCATGAAGAGACCTGAAGAATCTGGAAGACGGGTAGGTGGAGCCAATTACAGAATACCTTCAATGCCAGACTAGAGCATCTGGACTATCATTTAATGGAGGGCCATGTTTAAATGTCTGTGGGGAAGGTAAGGGTGTGACCCAGGGAGGTGAATCTGGGTAGAAGTGTCCCCTTGAGATTCTTTAGTGTCATCTTTAAGCCTCCCCTTCTCTCCTCTGACAACCCGGACTCTTCCAACTGGATTCTTCATAGCTCATGTTGGCATACAATATGGGCACAGTATATATTTGTTGAACAAATAGTTAAATGCTCATCATTAACTTTTTCCTCCTTGTTACATCAAGAAGAAAGCATATCCATGTGAACCTAAGTGGTTAGCTTGGGCCTGAGAGGGGAGAGTTCCAGTTGCAGCTCTGTGGTCTGCAGTTGCTGGAAGGTCACCTAACCTCCCTGGGCCTCATTAGCTCTCAAATATGGAGGAAATAAAGACAACTTGCCTCTCAGAGTTTTTAATTAAAATTAGTTTCTTCATCCTAAAGGGGAAGGAAAAACACTAACAGGCAGTTCTCAGAACCCAAGGTCAATTATATATACCAGGCAGGTTGAGACTGCCTGGACCTGTTACCTGTTTTTTTTTTTCATCCTGTTCTCTTACTTTGAGTGTGAAAGGAAATATGCCCTTTGAATGTGTTTCTTCCCACAGAGACTGCTTTGAAAGATTTTATGTATCAAATAACCTGTATTTATTTAGCAATAACTAATTTGTCTCATTTTTATTAATCAAATATCAGCCAATCAGAGTTTATAAAGTAAACAAAATAGGTTACCACATACTAATTTGATACATTCCAGCCAAATGCAAAGCAATTTGTCATTTTAATTAACCTTCATTTGAGTAAATGCATTATTTGTCAGCCTTTGGGGAATACAGAAAATAACTTCCAGTTCCCATTACTATCTTTAAAAATCCTTTGGTATCTAGGGATTCTAGATTGAGTGTCAAAGATAAAGAAGTCAGTCATACTACTTGTAATCAGTAAAGAAGTAACTGACCCAACATTGCCAAACATAGCTGAACATGCTAATAAAAATTATACTGTTCATGCATTTATTTATTCAATTAGCATATGAGCACCAACTATCAGATAAATATACATAATAAAAGATGTAGTCCCTTCTTTGAAGGAGTTCATGGTTTGCTGATTTATTAAATAAATAATTGCTTTATACCTAGTGAGAGTCAGATGCTGTACTAGGCATGAGTGATCAGAGATTGAGGATCTCCCTTCAAGCAGTTGATGGCTTAGGACAGTGGTTCCAAACCATCCACACAAGCACACAGGAGAACATGAGCATCAGCATCACAGGTTTCTGACAGCCATAATTCTTGCCATGGAGTGAGAGAAGACCCTGTCTGAGAATCCTAACAGTGGGCTGAGAGAACATCTGGGTTAAATTGTGAGAGGACTCCCCACACTCACACACACCCTACACCATCCCCTCCCCACAGGTAACTGTGTCTGCTGGTCTGGGACAAATGGAGATAGGAGGGCCTTTCTGAATAGGGAACATGAGATTGATTGGAAGGCTGTAAAGACAGGATCACTATCCAGAAGGAAAGTGATAACCCCCTGGATTATGAGAGTGGAAATGGAAAAAGCAAGTAAAACATAGTAGGGATGTTCCCAAGGTAGAACACATGCATGTGGAGAAGAGGAAGTTTAAAACTTCAGTGTCCATGCAGCAGATCAGCAGTGAGGGTTGGGAGCTTCCTTGATGCAGATCAGGCTGGGATCTTGGGGAGAGGGAATCCACGAGAAAGAGAAAGGAGCGTGTCAACTCTTGGAGAAGTTCTGTGACATAAAGAACAGGTAATTTTCTGAGCATGACTTTTGAAGTCAGAATGAATAGTGAATCTGACTCTACTGTCTATGAGTCTTAAGCAAGGTATTCTACCTCTAAGTTACCATTTTCATGCCCATCAGATGGGGCCAATAGAGTTTGCCCCACAGGGTTGTTACAGGGTTACCATTGCAATGGGGTAACATGCTAGGAGATGCTCTGGGAATATGCCACTGTGTTTCCCCTGGAGAAGCAGCCAAGATGTATCAGAATATTCTTCACCTCTTGAACTCACAGTAATTTCTAGCCAGACCTTCAGAAAAGACCAAAGTATTGTTCACACCTGTCTCTATAATCTCTGTCTAGCTTCCTTCCCAGAAATTATCTGATGACTTATTGCCCAGCAAGGACTAGGTTGTTAAATATTACTAGAGCTATTTCTATTATTCCCTTCAGTGTATTTACATATCTTCTAAAAACAAGCATAACTTGTAGCTCTGGTCCCTTGGAATGTGGGTAATTTTTTTTTTTAAAGAAGCAGCCCATTAAGTTACACACTGCATTCAGTATGACCTTCAACATCTCCAAATGAGGCTTTATTTACATGACTGTTGAATTATAGAATTTCAGGCACCACACTGAGCCAGAAGGGCTGCAAAGAAACTGGAGAGAGAAAAGTGCTGGGATAGTGAAGTGCTTTTGTAGGTGACTATGTCTGAGGACTTGACAGAGAATAATTGTGAAGGACTTTTCATGATGGAAGTCAAAGGGTTGAAAGAAGATGAGGTGAGGCAGACCTGTTGCATTTCTCCAATCTTTTCAACCTGTTCTCTTGCTCCATGTGAGCTCAAATATTTCCAACAGTAATTTCATGATCCTCCAACTTATTTTCATTACATAATAGATGTTTTGACTGGATGGTTGAGGAATGGGTTGTCCTACAGGCAGAAGATTTGGGATTTAAAACTGGGTTTGGAGCTTGGCTCTTCAATTCATTCTACACTTGCCCTAGAGAAAGTCACAAAGTCCATAAGAGTGGTGGCACTGTGACTGGCCTTAGCTTTCTTATCTGAAAAGTAAAATAATAAATAAGTCTGTTCCCTGGGGTTAACACACATATTATAAAGTTGTTCAAATTGGTGTGTCACTTCATGTATAATTAGAATTTAGTTTTAATTCATAATAGTGCTTACTATGTAATTTTCTTGATCAAAAACTGTTTTATTGGTATTTGCAAGAACTAACCTTGTCTTTTTTTTCTTTACTTTGTATAATATTATGTGTTATCTTTCTTATCTCTGGCTTTCTATTTTCTGAATGATTCTATTCATTTCTAACTTCTCACTTAGATGGCTAGCTTGTTCAATTTAGATCTTTTCTTCTAATTGTAATATTTATGGCTAAAACTCTCCCTGTGGTACTATTTAGCTGTAAGATAGTATATGTAGGATTTCAATTATTAGCTATTTCTTTATAGGTATATTTTAAATTTTCATTGTCTTGTCCAATGAGTTATTTAGAAGTATCTATTTTTAATTTCAAATGTGTGGAGAATTCATGTTCATTTATTTCCTTATTGACTTACAGCTAAATTGAATCGAGATCAGACAACATAGTGTGATAGACCAACTATTTTAATGCAATAAAATTGACTTTATATAAATTGGTTCATAAATAGTTAAATCAATCAATTTTTTTTTTTTTTTGGTAATTCTGCCTTAACTGAGTTTATAGGTCCATGTCACCATGCCCATTTGCACTAACCAAGTTTTCCAATTGTCTTCTAATTTTTACTGTTTTGGATGCGGTTTCTTATCAACTTATCAACCACTGAGAGAATTATGTTGGATTCTTTCATCATGGTGGTGAAAAATTTAATTTATGAGAAATGTATAATATTATAGGTTTTATCACATACTACAAGTTTAAGATTATCACGTATTCCTGGTGAAGCATTTTTGTCATTTTCTAACCCATGTTCTGAATATTTACCCCCTGAAGGTACACAACTTAAGTTACATACTTTGGGATTGGACTTGTTTCACCACTTATTTTTATTCTTCATCTTGTTCTTGTTTCCTCACTTTTTTTGATCGAGGGAGTTTGTTGGTTGATGGATTGATGCTTATTCCACATTCTTCAATACTTTTTAATGAAATGTTTCATCTAGCACCTAGCAGTTTTGAGGAAGGGATTTTCAAGGTATCTGTCTACTATATTACCAGAAGCAGGTGTCTGAACACATCACTTTTCACATACCCCAGATGAGGCAGAATTTGTGTTCTCTAGAAAAATCCTAACCTTTCTGGGTCATTCTTCTGTATTTATTTTTAGCTTTGGACACCCCTTCCTTCTGAGACTAGATACCGCAGGCATATAATAGGAAGAATTGGAAAATGGAATCCAAAACTTAGACTGAAAAGAAACTTAAAATGACCTCGAAGCTAATCACAATTTATTCCTGGAATCCCCTCCTGTAGTATATGCAAATGATCAGGTAACCTCCCTTAAGCTCAAAAGTGACAGGAAATTACTATCTCCTGAGGAGCCCGTTTATTGTTCATCTATCTAAGATTTACTGCAAGGAACTGGCATGCCAGGGTTTAGAGGATGGCTAACCAAGTACAAAATCGGATGTGCCAGATGTCAGGAAGAGCAAGCTGGAAGCCTCAGACATGAGCTAACACTGGATCCATAGGCCAGGTTTCTTCTTCAGAGAAACTCAGCTCTGCTCTTAAGTCCTTTAAATTGATTGCATGTAGTTCACCCACATTATCTAGGATAATCTCCCTGACCAAAAGTCAAATGATTGTAGATGTTAATCATAAACATAAAATACCTTCACAGCAATACCTAGATTCATTTTGGATCGAATACATGGAGACTTGGGCCTCATCAAGTTGACATAAAATTGGCTGTCACAGATGTCTTCTCTGAACTAGAAACTATGGCTGGCATTTTTCATACTATATTTTTATAGCTTTCAAAGGCCCTTGAATTAAATATCATTGTTTTTATTTTAAAGATGAGAAAATTCCAACTCAGAGAAGTTAAGTTGTTTATTATTGTCACTCTTAATATATGTGGGGAAAGTGAAACATGAAAAAATAAAATGACCTTTATTCAGTACATATAGAAAGCCCCTAGCAAAATGTACATTAGGTTATGCAATCTAGATAATATTAGTTATTGTGTCCATCTTCACTTGAGGTCAGCTGCTAGTAGCTGAGCCTTCCACTGTGAAGTGAAATGGTGCTGGGCACACTTGCATAGGGTGTGTTTGTACATGAATGTGTGGGGTAGGGGGCAGGCTTTGCAGGGTCTTGTTCTTGTGATGGCATAGCTAGAATGAGAGACCATATTCTTACCCTCTCTCAAATGTTGTTCCTAGCTTTGGAAGTGTATTGAGCTCCTCAAGTTAGTACAATATACTGTTGTATTTACTGAATTGTTTCGTGTGATTAGAGAAAAATCCCTCAGTGGCTGCTTTTCTCCCATGATCAAGCGATTCTCAACACGTGTAAATTAGGATAGTCATAATTCTAAATGCATCATCAGAAATTCTAACCTATTTTATTCATGTTCTCATGAAACCTTGGTACTTGGGTCAGAGAGCAGCAGGGAGGATGTGTTAATACTGGGTCTGAAGGGCAAATGGGGTTTAGAGAGAGGATGGAATGGCCTTTGGTTTGGCTGGATCATTGGTAAATATGGCATTACTTAGTTATTTTTTTTTTTTTGGCCCAAGTGGCTTATAACTAATCACAATTTTCATAACAGTAAATTTCACAAAACAAATTTGCTCATATTTAGACAAATAGATATAAAAAATAGACTTTATGAAATTAGGGTCCAGATAGGTCCTGAGACTCATTCATCTCTCACAAAACTTTTTATCTACATTTTGGTAGAAATAGCATTTGAAAGCAAACCGAAATTTGAAACATATGCTTTCAAAAGTATATGAACAATAATAGGAAGACTCCACTCAATACAACACTTTAGTTTTCGAAACACGTGCACAGTATTGTGGAATGGAAAGAGCACTGTGCTTGGAGTTATATTTGGTGTGGCAGGCTGAATCACTGTCCCCAAGGAGCTCTACCTTCCCGGTGAGAGAACTGTGCTCTCCCATCTCACCTTCACACCAAGGGATGCTGACTTGGTCAGGGCATGTGTTCTGGGTGACAAACCATATATAAAAGTGGAGCACACATGGCTCTGTTCTCTGTCCTCTCTCCCTGTCACAGGACAAGCAAGGGTTACTCTTTTATCCTGGAACACAGGACAAAAGGCATGTGGAGCCAAACCATAGTCCACCAGCAGCAGGCATTCCAGTGAGTGAGAGGAGCCTGTTTGTGTAAGTGGCTAGTGCTCAGGGAACAACTTACCACAGTTACATTTAGTGTAAACAGACTGACACATCTGGGTTTGATTCTGGCTCAACCACATATTAGCTATAAATCTGAAGAATATATTGGAACACTGTAATAATCAATTTCCTCATCTTTTGTACAGAGGAGTAACTAATACCTCCTTGACTGAGTTATTGTGAAAAGTAAATGAGAAAATCATGCAAGTAGACTAGAATAATTCCTGACACATAAATAAAAATTAACTTCTTATTACCTATATTACCTAGCATATAATGGTTACTCCTTCAAAACTAATATCTTTCTGTCTGCAAAATTCCAATCATCCCTTGCAGGGCTAACCATCACAAAATTTAAATGACTCACTTTTAAATTTCTCTTTCACATCCTCCTTCTACTTCTTTGAGCAAAACAGGACTTTCTTTAGAGATAAACTAAGCCTCAGTCCAGGTCCTATACAAAAACAGACATTTGTTCTGAGGCTAAAATGTTATGAAAGACAGGGTTTTAATTTCTTTTCAGAGAGTAGCATGTGTTACATGTATAAGATATTAAAACCAATCTGCAAAATATGTTGCAGGTTTAAAATAAGCCACAGTTCAAAGTTTAAACTGAATGATCAAAACCCTTATCATCTTAATTGTGAGATTTTCAGGCTGAAGAAGTAACCTCCCTAGAAGAAGGATTAACACCAAGGCCACTGCGTATTATACATTTTTTCAAGTATAAACTATTCAAACTGGGACTAGGAAGTGGCAAATTCATGTACATAATTACACTGCACAACTCATTTATTGAGAAGCCCATTATGGAAAGCTCAGAGGGCCCTGAAAAACAGCCCCCACCAGTTGGGCCTGCAGAAGAGAGGCAGCTGGTTCTTCCCGCTCTGGGAAAATACAGAGGAAGGGCCACATGTCCTGGTTTCTTTGGAGATCCCACCCTGCCCCATCCCATGAACTCTGCTCTGCAAAATACTCTACAAAATAGTCTCTGCTGTGGTCAGACTGCTTGGCCTTCTCTAGACTTCAGATCCTTATCCCAAACCCACAGAAGAAGGAAGGAAAAGGAGATGAGGACAATCACTTATTGAAAAATGGCTGTGTGTCTTCTTTAGCTCTAACCATTAAACACACCAAATCATTGCAGTTTTCCAAAATCAGTCTTAGAGAACACAAGAGAATAAAGGAACCTTTTAAACTTCTCCCAGCTATTAGGGCATTTTTAACCTACTTTTATGTCTAGGATTAATTAATCTCAAACAACCAAAATGTATCAAGAAGGAAGCAAGGCAAATTTTTAAAATATGAATACCTATGACCAATTCAACCCATGTGTGAACATGGAAGGTTGTAATCCTCACAAGAACCCATTTTACAGAAGACAAACTGGAGACAGTAAGAGGGTTAAGAATTTCCCCAAGTTACATGGAACACAAGAAACAGTTCAGCATTAATGTCTGGGCTCATTCTTGTGTATCCTAAGCAGTATGGCCAATTTATCTGATTAAGTACTGCAGGGAACACTTCTGAAAGCACTTAAACATGGACTTCACTTATTTTTCTTGAGGTTCACTAGAGGCAGAAGGTTGGAGGATATGAAAACTGTCTCTAGTGAATTGTTATGCATTGTTTTAAATAAAGAATTGGCTTACTTCTTTAAATAGCATAAATAGGTATTTTATTTTTTTTATTATTCATTAGAAGCTTCCCTGAAAGGGAAGCTGGTACCATGAACTTCTTCTCCAGAGAGAAGGTTGGCACAGCTCACCCAAAGCACTGCTTTTTAGTCTAGCCATTCTCATTCTGCTCAGATGTGACCTACCCCACAGTCTCTCTGGCTACTCCCCTAGGAAGAAACTGTTCTTGCTTCTATGAAACCATAGAGCTTTTGAGTCCGGCCTGCAAGATTTCTTTTTCATAAACACATTAGATGTCTATCTTCTTATCTTAATTTTGAAATTTCCTTTTTTTAACTTCTCCTGCAAGTAAGTGATCCTGCTACTTGGAAGAATGACAGGCAAGGCAGGCAGTTTCCCATTCTGATAGTGGAGGGCCAAGAGAATCATTTTCTATACCACCTCTACCAAGTTTATAGGAATCTAGGACCCTGAGGCCATACAGAGCTTCAAGATGGTGTAGCTGAGTTGCTGTGGCATTCCTGCCTTGTGTCCACTACTGGACAAGTCTAATCTTTGGGTAAATAACACATGGTATATCCTTCAGGAAAATAGGGGAAGGCAAAGAGTTGACTCAGTTTCTACTAGTTCCTTGCTACCTTAAGAATTAAAGAATGACAGAGAGAATCAAGATGGTGGAGAAGAGGTAGGTTACAGATCTTCAATCCTCTGTAGTTTGGAATCAAAGCTGCAAGAGAACACCTGTGGGTTGTTCTTTAAGTAAGAACATGGTGGGTAACGGTGGGTGACACCCAGCAAGGTGAGTGACACTAAGCCACAATATTAGGCTGTCAGAGATGCAAAATCTGGTCACTAGAACCAAAAGCAGGGAAGGATTTGTTATTGCTGAACCTGTATGTTTTAGTCAGCTTTTTTTGCTGCTGAGGTGAAAAGACCCAACCAGAACAACTGTAAAGGACAAAAGTTTACTTTGGGGCTCACAGTTTCAGAGGTCTCAGTCCATAAAGGGCTGGTCCCATTCCTTAGGGCTCAAGGTGAGGCAGGATATCATGGCAGACGGCTGTGGAAGAGGGAAGTGGCTCATATGATGATCATACAGCAGAGAAAAAGAGAGACTATTTGCCAGATACAAATTATATACCCCAAAGCCATGCCCCCAGGGACCCACCTCCTCCGGCCACACCTTACTCCCTTTAGTTACTGCTCAATTAATCCCATTATGGGATTAATGCATTGATTGGGTTAAGGCTCTCATAACCCAATCCTCTAAACCTTACATGTCTCACATATGATCCTTTGGGAGACACCTCACATCCAAACTATAACACTATACCTGCAACATCAGAGCAGATCTGGGGGAGGCATTAACTTGGAGAAAGAGAAAGCTAAAGCTGATAAGCTTACTTTGGAAACAGTGGTAGATAAGAAAGTCAGACTGAGTTAAGCTGTGGCAGGAACTGCAAAGCCCCCACTTCACTGCTCTAAATTCATTAGTGGAAAACTGTGACAGGCAGCCATTGTGAAAAGTTCATGTCCAAGTTTGCAGCTATGGAAAGGATTAAAACCCTAAAACTTCAGTCCACTTAGAGATGCCAGTAACTATTATCATGGAGAGCTCTTTTGAACCTAGCCATCTGAGTAACTTGTGTGATGAGATTACTACAAACTGAAAGCTGAGGAACACATCCCCAATCCAAGTTGTTGGTAAGGGAACAGAGCAAAGAATACAATGCTGCCCGGGAGGGCGGGGCCTAGGGAGTGGCTTGTGTCTCTGCCACAGATTGTGCCTCCCTCTTTTACAGACTGTTGTGGCTCTGCCATGGGCCACCCAACCTCTGCTATGGGTTAACACTCCATCTGCCCCATAAACTACCTGAGTGAGCACACAACCACAACAGCTTAAAGCAGGTTAATATGTCTAAGCAGGGGAATATCAAGTGCCTGAATTCATTGTGGAACATTCACAGACACTTTGGTCTTACCAGAGAAGGGCAGGTCAGGATCTGTTTTTTGTTTTTTGTTTTTTTTTTTTTAATATTTATTTTTTAGTTGTAGGTGGACAGAATATCTTTATTTTATTCTTATGTGGTGCTGAGGATCAAACCCAGTGCCTCACGCGTGCTAGGTGAGCACGCTACCACTGCGCCATAACCCCAGCCCCAGGATCTGTTTTGATAGCCCTGGCACATGCAATATTTAAAAAAGTGGGTACACAAGGCTGCAGTCCCATCCAGAAAGAGATATGGCCACTATGCCCTGGACAATCAGTGGCCATATTCTCTGACCTTCTAGAAAGCTCTTAGTTCCTCAAACATGCCAATGGCCAGTGGGAGCTGCCTAAGTTCACACCAGAGATGGATAGAATGATGTCTGTGTGCATAAGTGCACAGCCTGAGTTCTGTGCAGTGTTTGGAGCAGAATGCTAAGCCAGATGAAGGGAGGTACTAAATAGACAGCTCCCCAACCCAGAATAGAGATGGATTGTGCAGTCACTACTTCCACACCTAGAGACACTTAGAGAAAAAGCTATGGAGGCAGGGGCATTTACTATGCCTTCCAAAACTTGACAGAATACAAATCTTGAAGTCATTAAGAAATCCCTCCATCTCAAAGAGCTCCAGCAGGAAATAATTTTAAACTCTTTAATGTTAGTATTTTTTTATTTAACTGATATTGTCTTTTGCATTGATTTAATAAGCCCCCTATTATTTGATTTTACATAGTGAACTTTATGTATTTTTAAATGTTTTGATGTATTAATTGAATTTATTCTTTCTACATTTATTATTCATTCTAATTCTTATATTCTCTGCACTTTTTCTTTCTATTTTCACATTATCTACCCCTCTCTCCCTCCCATAACCCTTGTTTTGCTCCTTCTTCTTTCTGTTTTCCTTACATATCCTATATAATTTGATAGTAATTTTACTTTCTTTAATACCTATTTTAAGCCTATCCTAGAGTATTGTTACCTTTTCCACTTTTGGACTAGTGGAGATGTAATCATTTTCAATAGGTTTTTATAGTTTATTAGTAATGGTTTTCTCTGAAGCATGTGCAGTCACATGTAATTATTATCTCCTCTCAAAGCAGTGCAAGGAATTAATTGCAACATGTTGCTTATGTTGAGTGTATGTTCTGATACTGAGATATACCCCATCCTTGGGAAAACATTAAAAAGAAGCAGCTCACTAAAACAGACCCTTGCATAACAATCCAAAAGATGTCTATTCCAGCAGATATGTAAATCTCAACACAGAAATACAGGAAACTTGAGAAAACAAGTAATATGATACCTCAAAAATTTCGTAACACTACCACAACCAACACATAGACATAAAAATGGAGAAAATGCTAGACAAAGAATTTAGAAAGTTGGTTGGTTGTTAAAGTCATCAATAAAATGAAAGAAGATCTAAAAAACATTAACTAAGGGAGAAAATACAGAATATGAGAGTATTTCAATAAAGAAATTCTAAAAAAGAACTAAATAGAAATCTTGGAAATGAAAAACTCAATCAAATAAAACTCAGTAGAGTGTCTCACCAACCGACTCAAATGGAAGAAAAAATATTAGAGCTCAAAGATAAAGTGGAGAAAATAGAACATTCAACAGTATTAAAGAAAAATAGTAAAAAAATATAAACAGAGTATACAAGAGTTCAGGAATAACACTAAAAAGCCAAACTTAAGGCTCATGGATTTTGAGGAAGAAGAGGAAATACAGACTAAATAAAGATTTAGCATAGAAAATTTATTTAGTGAAACAATAGTAGAAACTTCCCTAATCTTCAAAATCAGATGAACATGCAGGTATTGGAGGCATTTAGAACTTCAAATAGATAGGACCAGAAAGAAACTCTCCATGATAGGTTAAGGTTAACATGGCAAAAATTCACAACAAAGAAATAATTTTAAATAATTTTGAAAGTGGAAAAAAGAAGTGCCAAATCACTCACAAAGACAAACCATTCAGAGTAACAACAAAATTCTTAAGCAGATTACTCTAAAAGCCAGAAAGGCATGGAACGCTATATTTCAAATCCTGAAAGCAACTGACCACAAACTTAGATTACTATATCCCAAAAAGTTATTATCAATAATTGTATAAGAAACAAATACCTTCCAAGATAAGCATAAGCTAAAGGAACTTATAAATACTAAACCAAAATTGCAGAAGACGCTTAAAGGAATCCTACACACAGAAGAGGAAGATTAAAAAAAAAAAAAACAAGACAGTATGGCAAAGAATGAATCTTACTAGAACAATAAGCAAACATTAGAAACAAAATGATAGCAAGTAACACATACTCTTTATAATGACACTGAATGTACCTGGTCTTAGTTCTCCTAGTAAAGTGCATAGAATGACAGAATGGATTTGAAAACAATACCCCACTCTATGCTGTCTCTAAGGAACATACTTCACAGACAAAGAAATTCGCACACTGAAAGTGAAAGGATGAGAAATGATATTCCATGAAAACAAAACCCAAAGCAAGTAGAAATAGCTTCTCTCCTATCAGATAAAAAAAATTTCAAGCAAAAATTAGGAGAATATCTATCTTACCTATGTACATATATGAATATACCACAGTAAAGTTTACCATCATATACACCCACAAGACTGGTATCTTAATTATAATAAGATACATTCCATGCTTATATAATTATATCTAAATGGATTATACTGTCATGTATAACTAAAAGAATGAATTAAAAAAGATATAGGGAAGATCAGTAGAGTAGAAGATAAACCTGTGATGGAGGAAGGGAAAGGAAAGAAAAATGAAATGAATTTAACAATCATTTTATATTCATTCATATAACAAAATTATGTTATATTCCAAAAAAAATTTCACCTTTATGTATTTGTAGAAGAAAGGAAGTTTTTAGGGGAGGCATGAGGGGAGGAAAAGGAGATGAGGAATGGGGATTGAAACCAAATTCTTTGCATGTATGGTTTTGTCAAAATGAACTCAAATGTTATGTGTAATTTTAATGCTCTAAAAAGAAAAAACCCTAAAGCTAAATTATAATTAATAGTGAGACACCAAAATGCTTTTCAACTAAATTTAGAGCAAGACATGGATGCCAACCATTCTCATTTAACAGAGTGCTGGAAGCCATGATCTGTGCAATAAAGCAAGAAAAAAATTAGAAGAGACAAAGTAGTCCTTACGTATTTGTAAAGGGAGAAATGCAACAAGAAGACACAAGGAATTTAAATATTTACGCCTTGAATATAAGTGCACCCAATCTCATAAGTGTTACTCAAAGAGACTGATAGGCCCTAAAACAATAGTAATAGGTACTTCGATACAACACTCTCACTAATAGTTTATTCAAACAGAAAATCAACAAACACAAAAGTCAGATTTATGCTATTGATTAAATGGACTCAACAGACATCTATAAAATATTTTATACAATAACAGAATATACTTTTTTTCAGGCATTCATGAAACTTTCTCCAAAATTGATCCTGTATTAGTTAATAAAACAAGTCTCAGCCAATACAAAAATATTGAAATAATCCCTTGCATATTTTCAGATTATAATAAAATGAAATTAGAAATTGACAGATTAAAAATATAGAAATACATGGAGACTGAACAGTACACTTTTAAATAATGAGTGAATCATTGAAGAAATCAGGGAGGCAATTTTAAACTTCTTAGAATTAAAGGAAATTGGGAATACAACATACCAGAATAAATGAAATATAACAAAAGTTGTTCTATGAGGGCTGTTTATAGCTATGAATGCCACCATTAAGAGATAGAGAGTTCTCAAATAATCTAATAAATGCACCTTAAAGTCTTAGAAAAACAAGAACAAACTAATCCCAAAACTACTAGTGGGAAAGCTCTTCAGTGAAATTAATGAAATAGAGATGAAAGGAATATTACAAATGATTAATGAAATAAATAAATCAGTTCTTTGAAAAATTGAACAAGATTGGTAAATCCTTAGCTAAACTACTGAAAAGAGAGAAAAGACCCAAATTGATGAAGTCAGAAAAACAAAAATATTATAACAGACACAACTGAAATCCAGAGGCTCATTAAAGACTATTTTGCAAAATTAGGTTCCAGCAAATTGCAACATCTACAAGAAATGGACAAATTTCTAGCCCTATAGAATCTAACAAAACTGAACAAGGAGGATATAAAAATGCTAAATAGACCAAGAACAAATAATGAGATTTAATCAGGAATAAGAAGCCTCCTGACCAAAAAAATCCAAGACCAATTCACAGCTAAATACTACCATATCTTTAAAGAAGAACTAACACCCATACTCCTCAAATTGTTCCATGAAATAGAAATGGAATAAATATAAAAAGTCAGCATAACTCTGATATTAAAACCAAATAAGAGCACCTCAAGGAAAGAAAGCTAGAGACCAATATCCTTGGTGAACATAGATATAAACATACTTTATAACATGTTATCAAATATAATTCAACCATACGTTTAAAAGATCATACACCACAATCAAGCTTGTTTCATTACAGACATGTAAGAATGTTTCTACACAAATCAATAAGTGTAATACACCACATAAACAGAACCAAGGACAAAAATCACATGATCATATCAATAGATGCAGAAAAAGCCTTTGATAAAACTCAACACCTGTCAAGATAAAAAATCCCAAGAAACTTGAGATAGAAAGAACTTGTCTCAATATCATAAAGGTTATATGTGACAACATCATACTAATTGAGGAAAAGTTGAAAGATTTTCTGTGAAATCAAGAACAACATGAGAATGTCCATGCTTGCTGCTCCTATTCAATATAGCACTTGAAATATTGGCCAGAGAAATTAGGCAAATGAAAAAATAAAAGGGATACAACTAGGAAAGAAAGAAGTCAAATTATCCCTATTTGCAGATGCTATGATCCCATACTTAGAAGACCATAAATACTCCACTAAAAGACTTCTAGGGCTGATAAATTTAGCAAAGTAACAATCCAAAACTAACATACAATAATCAAGACTTTTCTATACACAAACAACCCACTGAGAAACCAGAGAAACAATTATATTTACAAACCTAAAAAAAACCAAAAAACAAAAAACAAAACCCTAGGAATAAATCTAATTGGTGAGGTGAAAGATCTCTACAAGGAAAATTACATAAAAATGGAAAAAAAATTGAAGAAGACATGAGAAGATGGAAAGACCTCCTGTGTTCATGGATAGGCAGAATTAATATTGTTAAAATGACCATATGACCAAAAGAGATCTAGAGCTTCAAACCAATCCCCACCAAAATACTAGCAGTATTCTTCACAGACTATTAAAAAAATCCTAAAATTCATATGGAAGAACAAAAGCCACATAATAGCTAAAGCACTCCTGAGTGAAAGGAGCAAAGCTAGAGGCATCAGAACACCGGACTCCAAATTATATCACGGAACTGTAATAATAAAAACAACTTTATACTGGCATAAAAACAGATACAGAGACCAATGGAATATTATAGAAAGCACACAAACAAATCCATACAACTCCAGTCATGTGATTCTTGACAAAGGGGCCAAAAATATATGATGGAGAAAAGAGAGCTTCTTTAACAAACGGTGAAAGGAAAACTGGATATCCATCTTTAGAAGAATGAAACTAAAGCCCTATCTCTCACCTTGTACAAAATTCATTTCAAAGTGGCTCAAAGATGGAGGTTGAAGATCAGAAACATTCCAAGTTTTAAAAGAAAAAACCATCGGGAAAATGCTCAATCTGTAAGTATAAACAGCAGCTTCCTAAATAAGATTCCAACAGCTCAGGAAATAATATCAAGAATCTACAAATAGGGGCTGGGATTGTGGCTCAGCGGTAGCGTGCTTGCCTCGCATGCGTGAGGCGCTGGGTTCAATCCTCAGCACCACATAAAAATAAATAAATAAAATAAAGATATTGTGTCCATCTACAACTAAAAAGAAAATATTAAAAAAAAAAAAAAAAAAAGAATCTACAAATAAGCCAGGCGCAGTGGCGCAAGCCTGTAATCCTAGCACTTAGGGAGGCTGAGAGAGGAGAATCGCGAGTTCAAAGCCAGCCTCAGCAACGGCGAGGCGCTAAGCAACTCAGTGAGACCCTGTCTCTACATAAAACACAAAGTAGGGCTGGGGATGTGGCTCAGTGGTTGAGTGTCCCTGAGTTCAATCTCCAGTACCAAAAAAAAAATCTAAAAATGAGATTGCATCAAATTAAAAAAAAAAATTCTGCACAGCAAAGGAAACAATTAAGAATGTGAAGAGAACCTATGGAATGGTATAAAATCTTTGCCAACTACCCATTTGATAGAGAATTAATATCCTAGAATATATAAAGAACTCAAAAAACTCAGCAACAAAAGTCACATAACCCATTCTTTTAGTCAGCTTTTTCCCTGACGCAACCAGAAGACCTAAATAACAATGATTTTAGAGGAGGAAAAGTTTATTGGCACTCCTGGTTTCAGAGGTCCCAGTCCATAAGCAGTAGTTTCCATTGATATGGGCCACAGGTGAGGTAGAACACTATGGAGGAAGAACATGGTGGAGGAAAGCAGCTCTGGACATGGCACCAAGAAGCAGGGAGAGACAGCTCCACTGTTCTAGAACAAAATATATAACCCAAAGCCACAATCCCAAAGACCCACCTTCTCTAGCCACATCCTGCTTGCCTACAGTTACTACCCAGTTAATCCCTATCAGATAATTAACGCACTGATTATGTTAAGGCTCTCATAACCCAATAATTTCACCTCTAAACTGTCTTGCATTGTCTTACGCATGGCTTTTGGGGGACACTAAATATCTAAACCATAACACCAATCAATAAAATGTGCAAATGAACTGAACAGACACTTCTCAAAAGAAGTAAAAAAGACCAACGGTTACATGAAAATATGTTCACCATCTTTACTCTTCAGGTAAATGTGAATCAAAACTTCACTGAGATTTCGTTTCACTCCAGTCAAAGGCGGTCATCAAGAACACAAATAACAAAAAAGGCTGGCATGGATCGGGGGGAAAAAGAAACTTTTGCACAATGTTAGTGGGAATGTGAATTCCATGCGTCCACTGTGGAAATCAGTATGGAGGTGTCTCAAAAAACTAAAAATAGAACTACCATATCATCCAGCTGTACCATTCCTTGATATTTATCCAAAAGAACTGAAGTCAGCATGCTTTAGAGATACATGTATGCCCATGTTTATCATAGCACAATCACAGTAGCCACGGTTGTGGAATCAGCCCAGGTGCATTTAATGGATAAAGAAAATGTGGTAGGTATACACAATGAATTTTTATTCGGCCACCAAAAAGAATGAAATTATGTAATTTGCAGGAAAATGGATGGAACTGGAGAGCATCATGTTAAGCAAAGTGAGTCACTATCATATATCTTCTCTCATGTGGAAGCTAGTGAGAAAAAATACATCATGAAAGTAGTAGAAGGGAAACCAATAGATAAGAAGAAGAGGCAAAAAGAGGGGAGAATATGGAATTGTATTATGGAGTGAAATTGATCAAATTATGTTACGTGAGTGCACTGATATACCACAATGAAAACTACAATTCTGTGTAACTAATATGCACCACTTAAAAAATAGAATGCCCATGTGCTTTTTTCTAGCATCACACCCTACCCCAGCTGAACTGATTTGGATTGTGAATGTTAACGAGATGCCCAAGTAATAGATATGCATATTCAAGTTTAAGAAACAATGCACTAAATACTGATTGTCAGTTTGGGTGCACGTTAGTATTACCCAGAAGATTAAAAAATTACTGATAATCTGGTTACTACCTACCAGCTCAATTCTAATTTATAGCCTGAAGTGTAGCTTGGTATCAGGATTTGTAAAAGCTTTCTGGGTAAGCTTGCAACCTTCGTTGAAAACTACTGAATTCCTGAAAATTCCAGGCATAGATACTGATGATTTTAAGAGTGAGGTGATTTGTAGAGAGGTTATTGGGGGCAATTTGGGAGTTATTGTCTTGGTGCCTCAGTAGTCCTTTCTGTTGATAAAAGAGGTTCATGATACATATGAACTGTGGGAGGTGAGAAAAACTCAACATGCCCTAGGAAGATGAATCATCTAATAGGATACTGATGGTCCAGCATCTCCAGTCAAAGGAAATAAAAAATAATTAGCAACTTGATAAATGAGATAAAAAGATTGGGAGTTGGAAATTACTGATAAGCTTTCATTTAATCTTATCTAGTTCCTGTGACCAACAGCCAGCCAGATGTTCTGGAAAGTGCCCTTACTCTGGCCTTATATAAAATTCTGTACTATAGATCATGAAATATTCCTCACAGAGAAATCTCCACTATCAACAATTGCTGTAACAACACTCATTTAAAAAAAAAAAAAAAAAGTCCTTGCAATCTGCAAATTGAAAGAATGTGGGAAGTACAGGTTTTCTCTAGTCCAGCTCAAAGCTAAATGGAGACACTAGGGAAATGAAATGCCAGAGAGGAAGCCTGCCTAATTGGGGGCCCACAGGAGTCCTGTAATGGGGAGTAAAATCTAGTTGCTTCTGTGGGTGATTCATTTCCCCCATATCTAACTGACCAGCCAAAACAGTTTCTGTAACAGATATTCTCTATGAATACTTTTTTTTCCTCCCCTGGAACAGTATTTGTGTATTGAACTAATTCCAGAACTGACTGTTGGAAAAGGTACTTTTAAAACCAGTGCAATAAGAGAGAAATGATATTTGCTGTTTTGACTCTCTGTTCCATTAAATTTAAGACTCCTTCCTAATCAAAGGGAAACTTTTCAGAGATCCCAGAGACATCTTGGGCCAAGAAAGTTTTGATATCAACAGGTTCCAGAGAGCCAGATAGCACATGGCAATAGTCGTTTTCTTAACTGAAAATCCATATATACTAGATTAAAATTGAACCCCTATATCTCACCCTGAACAAAACTCAACTCAAAATGGATCAAGGACTTGGCATTAGAGCAGAAACCCTGTGCATACTATAAGAAAAAGTAGGCCCAATAGAACAAATAAAAATAAATAAATAAATAAATTTTTTAAAAAAATAGGCCCAATTCTCTGATATCGGCTCAGGATCATAGTTTCTCAATAAGACTTCTAAAGCACAAGCAGTAAAATAAAAAATAAATAAATGAGATGATATCAAACCATAAAGCTTCTTCACAGCAAAGGGAACAATCAAGAACATGAACAGAGAACCTACAGAATGGGAGAAAACCTTTACCACTTGCTCCTCAGATACAGCATTAATCTTCAGGATATATGAAGGACACAAAAAACTTAACAAGTACAAAAAACAAATAACCCAATCAATAAATGTGCAAAGGAACTGAACAAGCACTTCACAGAAGAAGAAATGGTTAACCATACAAATGGTTAAAAAATATATGAAAAAATGTTCAACATGTCTAGCAATTAGAGAAATGCAAATTAAAATAAAACACTCTGAGATTCCATGTCACTCCACTCAGAATGGCAATTATCAAGAATGCAAACAACAATAAATGTTGGTGAGGATGTGGGGAAAAGGTTCACTCTTGCATTACTGGTGGGATTGCAAATTGGTGCAACCACTCTGGAAAGCAGTATGGAGATTCCTTACAAAATTTAGAATGGAGCCACCATTTGACCCAGCTGTCTCACTCCTTGGCTTATACACAAAGGATTTTTAATCAGCATACTATAGTGATGCAGCCACATCAATGTTTATAGCAGCCCAATTCACAATAGCCAAGCTATGGAACCAACTTAGGTGCCCTTCAACAGATGAATGAATAAAGAAAATGTGGTATAGATACACAAAGGACTGTTACTCAGCTATAAAGGAGAATGAAATTATGGCATTTGCCAGTAAATGGATGGAACTGGAGACTATCATGCTAAGTGAAATAAGCCAGTCCTTAAACACCAAAAGCCAAATGTTTACTCTGACATATGGATGATAACCCAAAACAAAGGAGGATAGGAAGGGGAAGTAGAGAAGTTTATTGGATTATACAAAGGGGAATGAAGGGAAGGAAGGGGTGTGGGAATAGGAAAGACAGTAGAATGAATTGGACATAACTTTCCTATGCTCATATATGAATACACGACCAACATAATTCACATCATGTTCAACCACAAGAATAGGATCAAAATCATAATGAATTGCACCCCATGTATGTGTAGTATGTCAAAATGCATTCTACTGCCATGTATATCTAAAAACAAATTTAAAAATAATCATTTTCTTGTGTTAGAAAAATACTGATATACCCACCCAGGCTTTGGTGAAAATCTCTGGGAATACTTTGTTCAACTGATTTCACCATAGTGGAAGTTCCCCCTTTGATTTGACTCTTCCTCACATTTGAATAGAATTGGGTAGGGTCCTCCATGTTGGTAGGTCAGGATTGCATCTGATGATTCTTTCAGGAAATCTGTGTACTGTCATTGCAACTTTTCTGTAAGCTTGAAATTATTTCAAAATAAGAACTTTAAAATCATAAGCAAATAAATAAAAAACCATGTGAGACCACTTTCAACACTATGTTGAATTTTGGAAGACCAAGAATCCATTCTCTTCACCTTGCTTGCCCTGGGCTGTTGCATCTTTAATTTTCTTACATTATTGGTGAATCTCTCTGAACTTCTACTTGACTGTAAGTTACTTCTATAGACCATCTGATTTATACCTTATCACAAATACTTAGAACAGAGTCTGGCATGGGGGAACTGTTCATATAGTTGGGGGTGGGCAGAGTGTGACAAGGGTCATCAATTAGGATGTAGGCATTCCCAAAATTCGGTAGATGAAGAAAACTTGACCACACTAGGGCTATTCATGCTGAAGAAGGAAACCTGCTTATTTGCATCTACGCAATTCACTTAATGATTACTAGTCTATGCAGGTAGAAAATTTTTGTCTCAAGTTAGTTTCAGTAAGTTTTCTAGAATATTGTGTTGTATAATTTTTCAAATTTATTGGCATTATGTAGTTTAAAAAATATTCTCCTAAAATGTAAATTTCATGAGATATCAATCATTTTATCACCCTTTCATTCCTAATCTACTTTTTTCTGTTTTATTTTCTTGATCAATCATGCAAGAACTTTGTTTTTCTTGTCAAAGCATTTTAATCCTTTCTACTCCATTACTTAGCTCATAGTTTTGCTAATATATTTTATTATTTCTTTCTTTCTGTTATATTTATTCTTGTTTTGTTTTCCACTTCATCACTGAGGCTGAACGCTGAGTTAATTTTCAGCCTTTTCGTTTCTAAAATAAGCATGTAAAGAGCACAGATTCTTCTGAGAAGTGCATTAGCTGTACACCATAACTTTTGAAATCTATTCTTTTAATTATCGTCCATTTATAAATATATTCCAATTTTTACTCTACTTTTCTTTGGTCATTAGAAGTATGGTTTTTATTCATCAGCCTATGGATGAATTTCTAATTTCCTTTGCATTCACCTCTTTCTTCTGTCCCCCATCCTTTTTTGACATTATGATTGTAAAGTATACTTAATGATATTAATTCCCTGGTTAATATTGAAATTTCCCATTTGCTAATACATGATCTACTTTTTGGAATATTGCATGCATGCTTAAAAAGAACATGTTCTCCAATACATTCATCATTGCAATAGCTTTAATATTCTTATCTCTTTTATGTACTAATAACTGTTATGGTTTGGATGTGAGATGTCCCCCAAAAGCTCACGTGTGAAACAATGCAAGAGGTTCAGAGGAGAAATGATTGGCTTATTATTATTCAAAATATTAACCTAATCAGTGAATTAATCCCCTGATAGGGATTAACTGAGTAGTAACTGAAGTGGTAAGGTGCAGCTGGAGGTGGGAACTGGGGGTGTGGCTTTGGGGCATATATATTTTGTAACTGGAGAGTGGAGTCTCTCTTACATGCTTATCACCATGTAAGCTGCTTTCCTCTGCCACACTCTTCTGTCACGATGTCCTGCCTCACCTTGAACCCTGAAGAATGGAGTTGGCTGTCAATGGACTTAGACCTGCGAAACCGTGAGCCTCCAAATAAACCTTTCCTCCTTGATAGTTGTGCTGGTCACGTCTTTTAGTCACAGCAGTGAAAGAGCTGACTAAAACAATAACAAAGTTAATTACATTCAACTGTATCAACTAGGACTGTAGGCTTACAAAGTTCTTTTTGTTTTTTTTCTCATTTTTTTACCTCTTTTCAACCTAATTCATTATATAACACAAATTAAGAATTGATACATCTCCTTGAGAAATTCTTCTTTTACACAATATATGGAGACCCTCTTTATTCCTATTAATGCTTTTTTCTCTGAAGTCTACTTTACCAAATATTTTACCCATATCAAATTTATTTGATTATCCTATATTTATTTCTACTCTATCTTGTTTCCCATCCCTTGACCTTCAGCCTCTTTGTGATCATGTATTTTTTAGTTGTTTCACTTGCTAAAACACAAGTTTAGACTATAGAAATTTTATGTGATTATTAATTATCTGATTTTGAATTCACTTATTATTGCTTTGTGCTTAGCATCATTTCTCTTTCTATTTTTCCTTCTAACTTCTGTTAATTTATTAACTCTCCTTTATTCTATTTTTTTGTATTCTTCAATTTTCTAGGAGTTTTTCCATGCTAGCTTCTATATTGTGTTGGTCACTTTTATATTTTTAAAGTTGAACAGTATCTTAACTCTCTAACACAAAAAATGTTGGAACAGTTTAGCCCAAGTCACCGCTTTCTCAATTTTGTTCTCTAGTTAATGTTCTACAGTGTTTTAGTTTCATCTTCTTTTTGCTCTAAGTTAGCTATTGTTACAATAGTTTACTTGTTGATGTTGGTTTCAGATGTGTGCATGTGTTAATCTGTTTATTCACTCACCACTTTTTCATTTATCTCGTGCCCTTATTCTGGTTTCAATTTTTCTTTTACATTTTAAGTACGTTCTGTTGTATTTTTATTGGTTCCTTTTAGTCATCCATAACATTAGGATTAATTTTGACATAATTATAAAAGCATG